>JAFEMH010000287.1:600000-878323 GCA_022495995.1 Adenophora triphylla var. japonica | reverse complement strand
ATAGGTATAACCTCCTTCTCCCTATCCTAAATCTCTCATCCATGCATGCATCTCATACTTTGAAGATGTAACTTGCTCATTTCTTGCCCTAGATCCAAGAGGATCACCATGGAAGTTCATCTCCATGGATGATCCTCTACAAGGATCAACATTTCTTTCAAAATTATTCTTACTTCTTACAAACATATTTTCAAAACCCTAAAAACCATTTTCACAACAAAAATCTTGATTTCAAAGCTAAATCTCCCCTTCCCAAGCAAATGAAATGCTTAAGTCCTAATGTACCCTAAGGATGGCTTGATATAGTAGATCACCACTAAAATTTCTAGTGACTACTAATCAAAGCCTAAGGAGATGGGGACAAGCATGGATGCCAAACCCCCTTTAAAATCATGTTTTTCTTCAAGAGAAAGTTGCTGTCCAGTAGCCTTTCTCTAAGACCTCTGTCCATGGTCTAATTTTTTGGACACACGGAAACTTGGAATTTGGTGTTGACTACAAAATACTTTTTGTATCCAACATTCAAATCTTTCCAGACATATTTTTAATTTATTTTTTGCGTGAGTAAAACTCCCTTTTTCAAATTATTTTTTAAAGGTCAGTTCATCAGTCTCTGGAAATCCAGATTTCATATCTGAGATTTCCAGAAGATTTTGGTCCACCAAATAATCTCTAAATGGGAAAGTTCTTTTATAGAAACCTTATTTAAGGTGTTTTGAACAACTTTCATTCTCGGACTTTCCCCATATTTTGAAGTTTTAAAGCCCTTAAACCCATTTTAAAATCAAGTGTCCACTGCCTTTTTCATTCTGGCAGAATTGGTTTTCAACTTCAAAAAATCTTTTGAGTACCAAAACTCAACCCAAAAATCATACCAAAAATCATGGGACTTGTTTAATGTCTTATAAAGAGTTCCCAATTTTTAGTTTTCTCATTTTCAACTTATTTTGGCCAAAGGAACACACACACACACAAATGATTTTTTAAGCTTGGAAGACTCGTTTTACGAGGCATTCCGGGTGAACACTAACGTTCTTCCCGGCGTGTAACGTGACCTCCGAACCCAAATCTCTAATCTCGGGCATTTTTCAAAGTTTTGGCCCTTAAAACAAAAATGGCGTGGCGACTCCGTCTCCGTTTTGATTTTCAAAAAGAAAGGAAAAATCGGGTGGCATCATCACAGTGGCGACTCCGCTGGGGACTAAATAAGTTTTATCTTTTCAAAAAAAAAAGAAAAACTTTTGAGGGTCAAGCTTCCGTCCCGGCATTTGAAACCGTTTGTTGTGTGTGTGTTGATTTTTCACATTTTCGTGTTGTTTTGGCCGCCTCGGAAAAGTCAAAATTTTGACTATCGGACCCGTTGCCTTGAATTTTGAATTATGTGCTTATGTGCTTATGTGTTATTTGCTTTAAAAAAAAAAGATTTTCAAAAAAATTTCAAAAAAAAAAAAAAAAAAAAAAAAGGATTTTCCAAAAAAAAAAGGTTTCCAAAAAAAAGAGTCATTTTTTGCATTCATCATACTTTTTAAGACACATCCGAAAATTTCTTTTTTACTCAGAAAAAGAAGATAGACTGCTTGCACACTACGCACACTTGGCCTTACACTGCACACTACGTCCCTAACCCGGGGAAATCCCTGTAGCGGCCCGTTTGGTCTTATTACGCCCCTCGGTGCAAGCACGGGACTACCCAAACATCCCATGGAGCCTCGTGTCGACCATGCACTTGTCCTTGACACACTTTGTCCGAGACCCGGTTGGTTTTTAGTCTGGTCTGTGTCATGCCCTGTCTGTGTATATACCTTTCCTTTCAAGACTTAGTCGGCATACCAAGTCAATATCTTTCGGGACCCTAATCGCCGAAGTCCCGCGGTTTTCCGTCACGGGCTTTGACCAGATATTGACTGGCGCCTTGACTTTGACTCTGACTGGCACAAATTATACGCTGACTCCCAGCATGACACTGAGTCATCAAGGATTAACGATTATTCCATGCCCAATTACGGCTTAACTGACGACGAGTCAAGATCAATTGTGGACATTTATCAGTCCGAACCATGCCGACTTTTTGTCGAGCCCTCAGACATGATCTTGACTTTGACGTCAGTTTTGTCCTGTTGGTCCCAAAGGTGGCAACAAGGGTGAAAATACAGCTAGAGGGGGGGGGGGTGAATAGCTGTTTAAAATTTTTCGCCCTCTTTTAAAGACTGAACCTCTTGCTTACAAAATCCTCTTGCAGTTGTGTAAGTACCCAAATCTGGCTCATGCCTTCCGGTTAATTTTCCCGACATTTCGGTAAATTTCCCGGTAATTCCCCGGACCTTCCTAGTGTTCCGGAAATGTCCCAGAGCAGTCCCAAATTAAAATAAGGGCTGTAGGGAGCCTTCCTAATTAAGAAAACACGTTTTACTTAATTAGGGAGAAGGTTCTAGAATAATTCCACCTTGCATGGTTCTAGAATGCTGAGTCATAATGGATAAGACCGCACGGCCTCATTTGCGAAGGGCCTACAGCCGCACGGCTTCATTAGCCTTATCCAGACTGCCTATAAATAGAGCCCTCCTCTACCCATTTCAACACACACAATATATGAGAAAAATACTCAATACACTCTGAAAGACGTGAAGAAACTGCTGGGAATTCAAGAAGAAGAAGAAGGAAGGCCAAGAAGCTACATCCCTCCTCCTTGAAGACCAAAGATCGACCTCTCCTCCTAGCTCCGTCCCGAGAAGCAAAGGAAGTCATTGGTAACCTCGCACGCCCTAACCTTGCATTTTAATTGATATACTTGCTCATTGCATTCATATATCTTGCTTGGGACTTGGTAGCTTAAAGATCACATCTTTATCATCCCCTTCCCCTTTTTTGCATGCATTAAGACCTCATTTGTCATAAAAATGTAGTCTTTTTCATAAAGGTGCATCCTTTGCACCTAAAATCCCTATTTTCCAATAAAAATGTTATCTTTATGCATCATTTGCATATAAAGATAAAATCTTTTTCAATAAAAATGCATCCTTTGCATCAAAACCCCTTTTCTAATGCATCATTTGCATAGAAATGCTATCTTTATGCATCATTTGCATAAAGATCATTTCTTTCAATCAAAAAGCATCATTTGCTATAACCAAAATGTCATCTTTTCATTAAAGAGTCATTTTTATCATGCATTCCCCTTTTCCCCTAACCTTGGAACGGACCGGTGTAAAAGTTCTCATCTTTGCATCGTTCCTTCCATTAAAGGTTCATGATTTCTTTAGGAAAAGGATAACCTTGAACCCTATATCTCCAATTATCGCTTAAGAATGAGTATGAAGCCTCTATACGAGCTCGACCGTCTTAAAGTGTAGGATTGATGGGCTAAGGACATTCCTTCCTAAAGAACGTCATCTTTGACCCAAAAGAGAGTCATTCTCTCGATCACGCAAGTCCCGAGGGTCCCGAGGTTTAAAATGCGATGATCATAAGTCATAAGATGAGGACGGGATCATAATCCCAAATACATAAATTCCAAAGAATCCCGAGCGACAACCAACAAATGGTTTGTACGTCCGGAAGATAACTTGGGACATTCCCCCCCCTTATTTTCAAACACATGCACACAAGGAAAGCACGCAAGCAAACACGATTAATGAAATCTAGGGAGACTTGCTCCGGCAAGGCACTTTGGGTGAACGCCAAACGTTCTTCCTGTAACGATGTGTTGCCTTTTTTGCGGGAAAAATTCGATTTTCGCGTTTCTTTGAAAAACCAAATAAAACCGGAAAAAACGGAGTCGCCACGCCATTTTAATTTTGAAGGGCCAAAACTTTGAAAAAAGCCCGAGATCAGAGATTTAGGTTCGGAGGTCATGTTACGCGTCGGGAAGGACGTTAGTGTGCACCCGACGCGCCTCGTAAAACGAGTCTTCCAAGCTGAAAATCATTTGTGTGTGTGTGTGTGTGTGTGTTTTGGCCAAAATAAGTTGAAACTGGAAAAAGTAAAAATTGGGATGTCTTTTTAAGACTTTAAACTGATCCCATGATTTTTTGGAGAATTTTTGGTTTGAGATTTGGTACTCAAAAAACCTTTTGAAGTTGAGAAGTCACTTCTGCCAGAAGGAAATGGCAGCAGACACCTGATTTTGAAATGGATTCAAGGGTCCTAAAACTTCATAATCTGGATGAACTCAGAGAATGAAAGTTTCTCTAGACTCCTTGAATAAACTTTGTGTGAAAGAAATTTCCATTTTGGAGAAGATTTGAGGGGTCAAAACCTTCTGGAAACCTCAGATATGAGATCTGGATTCTCAGAAGCTGATGAACTAGCCTCTGAAAGAAAAATTGAAAAGAGGAGTTTTACTCACCCAAAAATAAGGTAAAAATATGTCTGGAAAGCTCTGGATGTTGGCTACAAAAAGTGTTTTGTAGTCAACACCAAATTCCAAGTTCATCTGTGTCCAAAAATTAAGACCATGGACTGAGGTCTGAGAAAATTGCTACTGGACAGCAACTTCTCAAGAAAGAAAATATGATTTTAAGGGGGTTTTGCATCCATGCTTGTCCCCATTTCCTAGGTTTTGGTTAGTGATCACTAGACATTTTAGTGGTGAATCAACTATACCAAACCATCCTTGGGGTACATTAGGACTAAGCATTTCATTTGCTTGGGGAGGGGGATTTTACCCTTTGAAATCAAGATTTAGTGCTTGAAAATGGTTTTTTAGGGTTTTGAAAGTGCATTTTTGCAAGTAAGCAAGAAAAGCTTTGAAAATAATGTTGATCTTTGTAGAAGATCATCCATGGAGATGGTCTTCCATGGTGATCTTCTTAGATCTAGAGAAAGAAGATGAAAGAACTACATTTTGTAGTTTGAAGATGCATGCATGGATGAGATTTAGGGTTAGGAAGAGGAGGGTTTACCAATCTTCCTTGTGTTCTTGAGTGTTTGGCTTGAGTGTATGAGTGTTTAGGGCTTTAATATGAGAGTGAGTGGATGAGTATGAGTTGGGAAAGATTGAAAGAAAAAGGTGACAATTCTTGAGAATTCTCACCGTTTTCTCTCTATATTTCGCCGTAACTTCGTTGCTATTGTGTTCTTCCTTTTATTTTTGTGACCGGAGGGCTCAATTTATAGCCCTCCCGAAAATACATACATGTCCGCGCGGATAGGATCCAGCGTGCACCGCTCATTAAATGCCGCTTCAGCTTTGGACACAAGGAATAATCTTTTTCAAAATTCAAATTGACCAAATTCGATTATGTTTCCAAAGATTGCTATATTTGGTTTTCTTCATTTGTTTTTCTTTTTTTGAGATTCTTTTTAAGGTTTAACCTTAAATAACAATGCCCATTTTACCCTCACTTTGTTAGAAATGTTAGGATAGTTAGGAATTGTTAGAAATTGTTATGACTTTCGTTAATTTTCTAACGAAAATTCTAACAAGCTCAAATTGGAGCACTTACAAGAGCCCCTCGGCGACGGCGCTTTCGAAGGAAGCGGGGTCGTCGATAAGAGTAAGGCTCCATATTTGGCGGATGATCGAGTGATCGGGTGGCCGAATCCTAGCGATAGGCTACCTACGTATCCCGAACGGGAATCAAGCTGCCGTAGTTCGGGTCGACCCCGGAGATGATGGCGTTTTAGGTGCCTCGAACCCGATGAGCGAGTTCTACAAGCATCGGAAAGAAACTCATTGGGATAAGAGATGACCATTTTTGGTCCGATGGCTATCCGCTCCGCTGGGATAGGAATGACCATTTTCGGTCTCTGGGCCGGGATGATTGCGATTTATCGCTTTCTAGCTGATAGCGTCTTAGGTGCCTCAAACCTTGAAGATGGCGTTTTAGGTGCCTCGAAACCTTGAGATGGCGTTTTAGGTGCCTCGAACCTTGATGATGATGGCTTTTTAGGTGCCTCGGACCTTGATGATGATGGCTTTTAGGCGCCTGACCTTAATGATGATGGCTTTTTAGGCGCCTCGACCTTAATGATGATGGCTTTTTAGGCGCCTGACCTTAATTTGAAATGGCCTTTCGGTGGACTTTGTCTCGCCGAAGGAGAGGGTGACCGTTTGGTCGAGGGCTCGGACCTAATGATAGGCTACCTACGTATCCCCAGCGGGAATCAAGCCCTTTCGTAGTTCGAGTCTTACTCGAGATTTCGTTGGCTTTTTGGGATTCCGTTAACTTTGTTGGGGATTTCGTTAGCCTTTGTCGGGGAAAATCGAGGGGAAAATCGACGTTGACTATTCGTCTGATGAATCGGTCTTTATCTTTCTGACTCGCCCACGCTTGGGATGATTTTGATGAAAGATACGGATCTCGTTATCTTTCTCGGGCACTTCTTACGCTTGATCACGCCGGGTAATTTTGATGAAAGATACGGATCTCGTTATCTTTCGGGCACCTCGGCCTTACGCTTGATCGCCGGGGTAATTTTGATGAAAGATACGGATCTCGTTATCTTTCTCGTGGCACCTTGGCCTTACGCTTGACCGCCGGGTAATTTTGATGAAAGATACGGATCTCGTTATCTTTCTCGGGCACTCGGTCTTACGCTTGACCGCCGGGGTAATTTTGATGAAAGATACGGATCCGTTATCTTTCTGGGCACTCGGTCTTACGCTTGACTCACGGGGTAATTTTGATGAAAGATACGGGATCTCGTTATCTTTCTCGGCACTGCACCGGTCTTACGTTGACTCGCCGGGTAAGATTTTGATGAAAGATACGGATCTCGTTATCTTTCTCGGGCACCTGGCCTTACGTTTGATCGCCGGTAATTTTGATGAAAGATACGGATCTCGTTATCTTTCGGGGCACTCGGCCTTACGTTTGACCGCCGGGGTAATTTTGATGAAAGATACGGATCTCGTTATCTTTCTCGGGCACTCGGTCTTACGCTTGATCGCCGGGGTAATTTTGATGAAAGATACGGATCTCGTTATCTTTCTCGGGGCACTCGGTCTTACGTTTGATCGCCGGGGATAATTTTGATGAAAGATACGGGATCTCGTTATCTTTCTGGGCACTCCTGGTCTTACGTTTGACCGCCGGGGTAATTTTGATGAAAGATACGGATCTCGTTATCTTTCTCGGGCACTCTGGCCTTACGTTTGACTAGCCGGGGGTAATTTTGATGAAAGATACGGGATCTCGTTATCTTTCTCGGGCACTCGGTCTTACGCTTGATCGCCGGGGATGATTTTCTTGACAAGGGGCCGACTTTGGTTAACTTTGGTTAACTTTGTCAAGTCGGGACCGAATTGCGTGAGTCCCGAAATTTTAAGGGGCAAAAGGGTCATTTTGACCCTTGCAATCCTATCCGCGCGGATAGGGATGGAAAGTCGTGGGTATTTAATGGGGCCAACGCCCTTCTTCTTCCTCGCCCAATTTTTTGAAATTGTCGAGAGCAGAGAGAGAAAACGAGGAGAGCAGCCATTTTTGGCCTATTTAAGCTTCAAAATTCGTCCGATTTTCTTGATTTTTCGAGCAATGGAACACGGGAAGGCGCTTTTCAAGGCCAAGGACGTGGTCCCATAGCGGAGAGGCGATTGGAGCTCGTCCGGATGAGGAGGCATTACAATCTTTCGCAATCGGCTATGAGGAGCATTACCCCGATGCTTGGCAACATTGGGCTTGATCCGCATCTCCGAACGGTATATTTCGAATCCTCTTGATCCTCTTGTCGATTTCTTGCTTGAAATTTTTGGGTGATTTTTGAATTTTTTTTTTTTTGAATATTGAATATTGATATTGATGATATGCAATGTTGCAATGAATTTGTGAGTGTCCCAAAAATGTGCATTTTGCTTGGGAAAAGAATTGGCATTTTTGCCACATTTTTTTTTAATTCGAAAATTTCATGTGAAAATTCGAAGAATTGTGATTTTTTTTTTTTTGGAATTGAATATTGCATGTTCTTGATGATGATGATTTTTTTTTTTGAAATTGAATTTTGATATTGATGAATGATGATGCAATGCATGCATTTTGTTTGGAAAGAATGGGCATTTTGCCAATATGAGATGTATGTATGTTTAGGATTTTTTTTTGAAAAGTGGGACGGATTTTTCCTCCCGTTGTATGTAAGATGGATGATATGTATGTATGCATTTTTTTTTTTTGTTGAAAATGGGACGGAGTTTTTACTCGCGTAGGAATGCATCCTTTTTTTTTTTTTTTGATGAATACATTGGGACTTGCAAAATTGTTTTATTTCATGCGAGAAAAATGAGGCTATTCGCAGTGTAGGCTGTTATGCTGTCGAATTTTTTTTTTTTTAATGCAAATGCAATCTTTTTGACATTTTCTCTCTTCTTTTTTTTTTTTACAGGGCGGAAACCGTTTTGTGACGGAGCAACTGAACAAGATGAAGACTCGAGGATCGGTGGAGTCTGTGATTGACTTGTGGGACCGGCTTCCGAATGCGGGCCGAGGAGCTTTGCCGAGTCCGAGACAGATTGTTGTCGAGACGGGGCTCGGGAGTTTGTCGAGTGCTTGAGGGGACCGGTCAAGTTCCCTAAGCGCAAGGGCTTCGATGTTTGCTCTAGCGCAAAGATCGGTGGGACGCGACCCACACCTTCCACTTCTTCCGGGGCGAGGCGACCGTTACGCCTTCCGACTATGCCGCGATCACGGGTCCGCCCTTCAATGGACGCAGATTGAGTGGAGAGATGGCTACAGCCGATGCCGATCCGCAGTGCTCTTCTTGGATTTTCCCCTATTCCCAAAAAGGGGATGGGGATGGAGTATGCCGTGGTCTACGGCAAGATCGTGGAGACCATCGCGAGTTACGAGGCCGGGAGGATAGGTTTAGCGCCGAGCGATTGCTAGGTCCTTCCCGTGGTTTACCTTTTCGAGCACGCTCTTTGGTCATGCCGAGGGGACGGCGGTCTTTGCCTTGCCGAGGTCCTTGGAGGACATGGAGACGGTTGGAGATATTTCCTGGGGGAGGCCGGGCCGGGCCGAGCCGTACTTCGCTCTGATAGATACAAATGGGAAGGCCGCGAGCTCCCCGTATCGCTTCGAGTTTGCTCGGAGGTATAAGCTCTTTTTGCTTTCCCTCTTTCCTTTGAGCACGCACTTTTATTTGCACCGGATTGATTGGATTTTTACCTTTCGCAGTATGGGCGTTGGAGTTTTTCCACGTCACGGTGTGGAGGCACTCGAGGCGTACGCCGGGCGTATCCGGCCATGCAGCCTTGGTCCAAGCATGCCCGGGAGAAGATAAGCTCCAGGGGGCGTACGACTCTTAGGTACGCGGATTGCCTTCCTTTGACGGAGGCCGAGACGGATGAGGGGATGATATTCTTCCCCGGGATCGCTTTGAGGTAGCGCACCGAAGGGCGCCGAGATCCGGACAAAGGCAATGCGGAGGATTTTGAGGGGCCCGACTTGCGACGCCTACTATCTCGGGAGAGAGGGTGACGCGCCAAAGCATGGCGTGAACTCGCCTTTGAGGACACCGGTGGAGCCTCCCGCCGATATGATGCATCCGAGCGATCGGTCCGTGACTGGGATGATTACCGAGCAGTGCCAAAGACTTCTGACTTCGTGGCGATCGAGCCATATGCGACGTTCGTCTTGAGGAGGCCGAGGATGCCTCAGTTTTGGAGAGGGAGGGGCTTGGGATCCCGCGGTACCCTCGGACGGATTTTTCCTACATCCAGATGGGGTCCGATTGAGGGTGCAGATCCTCACCCGAGCGGCTTCCACGAGCTTTCCGGCCTCGTCCGGTATGAAGGTATGGCTTCACCTTTTCCCCTTCTTTTCTTTCTTTTGTTTCATCATCTTTAGCATCACTTCTTTTTTTTTTTTTGACGCTTTTGCTTTTGTGCGCTTGAGGTGGTCGTCGAGACACCGACGAAGCAAGTGATCGGGCCAAGAGATTCATACGGAGGATGGTTGCTTGCGGGGCACCTCGTGCTAGGGCGAGGAGACCACGGCCGCACTCCGTCCGACGGAGGCTTCTCCTATTCCCTGAGACTTCTTCCGAGACCCCTCTTTCTCCTCTCATTGATCACCGCGGCACCGCTTCGGATCACGTCATTCTTGGGGATCCGCACGGCAGTGGACACGTCCGGCGGCATGGTGGGTCGTCTCCGTATGTTCGTGAGTCTGACGCCTTCACCTTCGGGTACGATTTCTTCAGTGGATCCGGGTTTACCCTATCGAGTGTGCCGGTTGGTCCCGACGAGCCTCTTTCTCGGAGATGAGGACGATTCTCGAGCCCGAGACTTTCGTGGCTCCCGACGAGGCGGGCCCGAGTCGCAAGAGGGGCCGGGGAGACATCGGTGCCGGAGACTCCGATTGATTTTTTTTTTTTTTTGAGATTTAGATTTGTACAGATTATGCACATTTTTTTGATGTAATAATTTAGGATTTTATTTATGTTTGTTTGTTTTTTTTTTTTGTACACTCTTTTTTTTTTTTGGAATGTAATAATTTAGGATTTTATTTTATGAATGCAATGCAATATGAATGCAAAGGTTGCATGAGCCTTGTTTTTTTTTTTTTTTTTGCAAGGGTGTTTGGTATATGGACCGGTTTGGGAGGGTTTTTGCACAAGTTTCGAGCAACCGGACGGAATATTCCTTTTTTGGTGTAGCACTGACCGTTGCAAAATTTTTTCTGGGAAGCAATCCCATCCGCGCGGATGGGGACAAAGATTCGACACCGTCCTTGATTTTGCTTTAAATGGGCTTTGCTTTATTTCAAATTCAAATATCTTCTTCAACCTCCAAATTCAAACAAACCCATTTTCGGGGAGGAAGAGAGAAAAACCATGGAAAGCCTTAGAAAAGCTCCCTCAAAATTGTCCCAAGAGTCCCAAATGTCATTTTTCAACAAGTTCAAGGATTGGTCCCGGAAATTATGCATGAGAGAAGGTCTTTCTTTGAAGAACGGTACAAGGTACGATGCTTGTGGTCTCTCAAAGAATTGGTTCCGGATTATGACCTCTTAAGGGCTTCTTCTTCGTTTTGGGATACTAGAAGGCATGTCTTTTGCCTTTCCTTCAACGAGATTGTTCCGACTGTGGAAGAATTTCGGGCCTTGCTTGGAGGTCCTGGAGGTGGAGGAGATAGCAATTCCTTTGTCCGGAGGAGCTTCTTTGTTGACAAGTTGTGCAACCTTCTTCATCTTTCCCTGAGGAAGCACGAGGCATGATCCGCGGTCCCGACCATTTTGATATTTCCGGTCTTCCCGACAGATTTAGGGGCTTAGGCTTGGTGGATGACGCCTATTGGGATGCCTTTGCACTTTGCATGTTCGGCACTTTGTTCATGGTCTATTCCTTCGGGATTTGCCATCGATCTCGCTGGATGTTGTCGTCCATTGTCGCCCGGCGTAGATGTCGTTCCTTTGATTCTTGGGGAGACTTTTCATGCTCTCGATGCATTAGCTACCGGACGGCGGTACATGCACGGGGCAGCCCGCTTTCTTGACCCCGTGGCCGATGGAGCGTTTGGGGGTTCTTCGGGAAACCTCTCGATATGATCGTGCCTTGGACTTTTGCCAGAGAGGTGTTGATGTAGATTTTGATGATCGTGGCTCGTGGGAGCGTTGGATGGCGGGTCGCCAGACCGAAGATATCGATGGTCGGTGCCTCATTGGCGGGTGGAGACTCGAAGAGTGCTTCAGACGGGTCCCATGTGGTTATGCTTCCGGGCTTTCTACCCAGCCTTTTATATCCGGCCTGGTCCCGAGACAGCTTTGGCTTGGAGCAGTTCCTTTCGAGGGTTTTGATGATATAGCTACCGTGGTGGTGGCTCCCGTTTCCATGGATGATCCCTCTGTTTCCATTTCTTTCCCGAGTATGGAGGTACGATGCCTTTCCTCCTCGGGTCATTCTCAGCGTCCGAGACCGGTGTTCCCGACCACTTGGTACCCGGATTGGTACGAGGGGCATCCGGGAGAGACTCAGTGGCTATTTTGAGACGGCGTGAGGCCATTGTAGGTGCGGAGGACCCGATCCGCTTCGAGAGGAGGAGGGCCGAGGCGAGGGCCAACCCTCATGACAGAGCGGAGACGCCGTGACCGATTATGAGGCTTACGTCAAGAGACAGGAGAGGAGGGCTCCTATGTTACCGCCTAGGTTACAGGAGATGAGGGATGACGCTAGTGGCTACTAAGGCCCCGACAGAGGCCGGTTTGATAGACCCCGTTCCTATACTGCAGCTTGGTAGGAGGAATACCGACATTTTTCCGGCTCGTAAGAGAAAGACTCCTGAGGGGGAAGAAGAAGGGAGAGACCAAGACGAGTGGCTTGGAGTGACTCCGAGGTTTCCAAGTATCCCTTTCTTGCCATGACGCATACATTAGTTTGATTATGTATCTTAGTTTTCTTTTAGCAGTTGCCGCTGTAGGAATGAATCGGGCTTAGACTCATCAAAGAGCTTTTAACTTGTAATGAATATTTGAATTGCTTTAGAGTTTTTCGAGACGCTTTCATGGTCCGATCAATTGTATTGATGCCAAAGTATGGCTTTTATTTGTGCTTTAGACCGAACCGTTTCCGCCGCCTACGTTCCTCATTTTGAGGAGCTCAGTCTTCGTAGTTCAAACCGGTGAACTCTTTTTTGTTTTTTTTTTTTGTTTTTTTTTTTTGGTGCAACCTCGTTTTTTACCTAGGCCGCCCTTTTCGGGTTTCTAACCTAGTCGGGTATTACTCTTTAGCACTCTTTTTTTTTTTTTTTTTTTTTTGTTTTTTTTTTTTGGTGCAACCCCGTTTTTTACCTAGGCCGCCCTTTTCGGGTTTCTAACCTAGTTGGGTATTACTCTTTAGCACTCTTTTTTTTTTGTTTTTTGTTTTTTTTTTTTGTTTTTTGTTTTTTTTTTTTGTTTTTTTTTTTTTTTTTTTTTTTGTTTTTTTTTGTTTTTTTTTTTTTTTGTTTTTTTTTTTTACGCGTAGTATCTCGCAGCCTTGTCACCATTCACCGGGTGTACAAAGGGATTCCCGTCGAGGTCTCGCAAGTTGCATGGCTCCTCCGGAGAAGATCTTCTCGGACGACATATGGCCCGACCCATACAAAGCTCCCATTTGCCGAGAGGGTTGATACGGACCGGGGCTTTTCTTTAGAACGAGATCACCTTCTGGATTTCCCGATGCTTTACTTTCTTGTCGAAGGCTCGCCATTCTTCCTTGGTAGGCCCGGATGTGTTCCATGGCCTTCGCCGGCGTTCGTCTAGTAGGGCCAATTGGCCATGGCGACTCGGGAGCCATTCGACCTCGTTGATTCGGCTTTCCAAAGAAGATACCTGAGCGAGGGTATTTCCACTCGATTGGGAGTACGGCTTCCATTCCGTATGTGAGGGCAAAAGGTGTTTCCCGCTGCCGTTCGACCGATGTTCCGTAGCCCCGCAGTGCTGTGTAACTTCTCGGCCAATCTCTACCTTGGACACCATTTTCCTGATGATATTTTCCAGAGTCTTGTTTGCCGCTCGACGGCTCCGCTTGGTTTGGGGGCCCGTAGGGTGATGACTTGTGACGGGTTATTCGGAATTCCGCCAGAACTTTTTCACATTCCCTTCGAAGTGGGATCCATTATCTCGAAATGATTTCGGCCGGCAACCCGTATCGGCACATGATGTTTTCTTTGATGAAGAGGGCAACTTTCTTTGAATTGAGGATTTTGTAGGACTTGGCTTCAACCCACTTGGTGAAATAATCCACGGCTACTGTGACGAACTCGTGGTCAAGTATCGCCCGATGGTGTGATTTTGCCTATGACATCAATTCCCCAAGTGACGAAAGGCCAAGGGGTTGTCATGCAAGATAACTCGTGAGGAGGCAAGTGATTAAGATTTGAGTATCGCCGACATTTGTCGCAGCTTTTGACAACCGGATGCGCCGGCTTCCATGGTGATCCAAAAATACCCCATTCTCGCATGATTTGCATCGTAGCTCGAGCATTCATGTGAGGGCCGCAGTACCACCATGTATTTCTTTCATGAGTTCGGTAGCCTCTTGTTTGCCGATACATCGCAGAGGGGGCCTTGATAACGTTTTTTGTATAACATGTTTCCCAAAAGGACATAATGGGAGGCGAGCCGTCTGTGGCCGAGAGACTTTTTGCTTTGATTCCTTCTTTATATTCCCCATCTTCGTTTTTGAAAGAGGCCTCGCCATCCTTCGTGTACCGGTAACTGAGCGTACTGTGGATCATTGATCGCTCGCTTCCGCTTCAATTTCAAGCAATAGGCGGGGTTTTCTCTTCTCCCGACTCGAATGGTTTAACAGACTTTCCTTCGTGTATTTCGACAAGAGAGGCTAGTGTAGCCAGAGCATCTCGCGAACCCGTTTCGGCCTCTAAGGTGTAATGAAAGCCGATTTCTTTGAACCGAGTTATTAACTCTTCCATGTAAGCATGATACTTCGCAAACCCGGATCCACGGTCTTCCATTTGTTAGAGACCCGATTGATGATGAGGGCAGAGTCACCGTACACCTCCAATTCCTTGATATTTCTTTCAAGGGCGGCTTCCAACCCGCCTATGCAAGCTTCATATTCAGCAGTCATTGTTGGTGACTTCAAGTTCACTTACCGCATGGGGGTGTGTTCGTCAAGAGGGATCGACTGTAAGCATTCCTATCCCGTTCCCCTTTTGTTTGACGCCCGTCGAAGAAGAGTTGCCGCGATTTTCTCCTTCTAGAGCGAAGATTCCATCATCGGGAAATTGAGGTTCGTGTCCCTGACTCATCACTTGGGAAATCGGCCGATGTTCCGCCATTATGCGTCCTTTTATGGATTTCCTTGAAACATAAGCGATGTCATATTCGGCCAAAAAGAACGACCATTTTGCCAATCTCATGGAGATGGAAGGCTTGTCGAATGTATATTTGATGGGGTCTATCCTTGAAACAAGATGTATCGGTGAGACCGCATGTAGTGTTTCAATTTTCCCACTACCTGCACTCAAACTCCGCGCAAGTCTTCTCGCAAGCGTAGTAATTGAGTTCGCTTCCTTGGAGCTTTCGCTACGAAATAGATGGCGTTTTCGACTTTGGAATCTTTTTTCTCTTGAGCTAGCATAGCCCCAATTGCCGTATCCGTGATGCTTAGATATAGCAAGAGTGGCTTTGCCGATGTGGTGGGCAGAGAATCGGGGATTCACAAGGTATGCCTTAACTGCTCAAAGGCAAGCCGACATTCCGGGGTCCATTCTGTGTAGGCATTCTTTTTCATCAACTTGAAGATTGGCTCGCAGATCGAGGTCACCGATTTACAAAGCGGCTTATGTATTGCGCCTTCCCACGAAGGATTTCACTGTCGTTGTCCGTGGTGGCTTCATTTCAACTATCGCCTTGATTTTCTCGGGGATCCACTTCGATTCCCCGTTCGTCACCATATATCCTAGTACCTTGCCTCGTCTTACACCGAAGGTGCACTTGGCCGGATTCGGGCCTCATGCCGTGGTCTCTGAGGCGGCCGAAGAATTTTCTCAAATCAACAAAGTGCCGGCCATCCGATCCTCTCGGAATGTATTATCATGTCGTCCACATAGACCTCAATTTCTTTGTGGATCATGTCATGGAACAGCCGTAGCCGCCCTCTCGGTACGTAGCCCCAAAGATTCTTTAGTCCGAATGGCATGACCGTGTAGTGCATGTGCCCCAAGGGGTTGTGAAGGCCGTTTTGGCTTGATCTTCTTCTCGCCATTTTGATTTGGTTGTAGCCGGCAAAACCATCGACGAAAGATTTGACTTCGTGGTTAGCCGTGGAATCTACCAAGATGTCGATGTTCGGGTGGGGAAATCGTCTTTTGACCGGCTTTGTTCAAGTCTCTCGAAGTCTACGCAAAGATCGGATCTTTCCGTTGGCCTTGGTTACCGTCACTATGTTGGATGCCCATGTTGGGTATTCAATGACCCCGATGAACCCCGCCCGAGCATCTTTTTCTATTTCCTCTTTCACTTGTAAGGACCATTCGGGCTTAATTCTTCTTAGCTTCGCATCGGCTTCGACTTCCGGGTCGAGCGGTATTCGGTGCTCAACTATGGAAGGATCGAGGCCCGGCATATCTTTATAGGACCATGCGAACACATCCACGAATTCTTTTAGCAAACTCGATTAGGGCAACCCTTTCATCCCTTCAAAGAAACTACCAATCAAGGCTCTCTTTAGGCTCTTCCGTAGTTCCCAAATTCACATTTGTCAAAATCTCTTCGGCACTGGGCTCGATTTTCCTCTTTCCTGACAACTCTCGCTTAAAGATTTCTTTGATATATTGTTCATTTAATGTGTCCGCTCTTCATCTAGTGAATCGTTATTAACTGTTTTTAGGTTATTAGTTAATTCATCATTAGTTAAAGTGGCAATTAAGGGATACTCGTAAAGGTTCATCATTTCATCAAGACGAAGGGGAATACAACGTTGGCTACGTACTCGTAGTCTTCAGCGTGAGGCCGTCTGACGACTCGAGAGACTCGAACTCAACAATGAGAGACTCCTGAGGACTTTACAAAGGTTGACACGAAAGGATCTGGGACCAATCCAAGCTTGGTGATCATTTCCTCCTCGTCGCGGACGGGCCCGAGAGAGTTTCCCAATTCTTTAGCGGCATCGCCGTTGGTGGCTTCACAACTCGGGAAAGGCATGGTCTCGTGCTTCCTCTTCGCCGTTGCTATCACCTCTTTGTCTCGAACCATAACCCACCGTGTTTGGCATCCGAAAGCCGAGCATGTGGATGTAGGGATCTTCCTCACCTGGGACTTCCGTTTCGTCACACAATCCGACCGCTCAATCCAGATGTAAGGACGCATTGCGTCTCGGTGAGCCGCTAGAAAAATCTCATGTCCCATACTCGAGCGGAAAGGCTTGGTAGGTAGTTCAAGAAGGAGGACGTCCCACACGACGTTCATAGATTCGAGCCGAGTCCGTCGGTGTTTGCCGACTTTTATCATGAAAATCTCTCGCCCGGCGAGGCCAAAGAATGGGTTTGCGTAATACCGACAAATCTCGTGATTGAGGACCGGGACTTGTGTGCTCGTATCACGGCGGTGTTCAAGCATTTCCTTCCAAGCACGCCTCCAAGTGTTGGAAATAGCAATTGAATTTGATGAATCGAACTTCTTCTGAGTCCGCCGCTTGAGTGTGTCGACATAGTTGGCATTGCCGGATTCCAAAGGATGCCGGCGAGACTTGCCTCTTGAAGGATGTAGCCCCGTGTTTGATCCGTGGGCGTTCTTGGCTATTGTTTCAGCCTTCGTTCCCTATGAGGAAACCGTCACCCCTTATGACTTCGAGGTCTCCCCGCCGGTTGATGAATTTGACGCATTGGTGGAGAGTGGAGGCTATGGCTTTCATGTGATGCAACCAAGGGCGCCCTAGTAGGGCCGTGAACTCGAGGGGATATCCATTACATGGAACTTTGCGGGCACCATTTGGGTTTCGTACTGCAGTTCCAGAGTCACCGTCCCTTAATGGGACGAGACGAACCGTCGTAGGCTTTGACAACCGGTAGATGGGATCACGCGCCTTTCATTTATGCGGAGGGCCCTCATCATGCCGAGGGGAAGGACATTTACCGATGATCCATTGTCCACTAATACCCTGTGGAGTGACATGGTGTTGAGCCGAATAGTGATGTACAAAGCTTCATTGTGTTGGGAGACATCTCTTGGCAAATCTTCATCGCAAGGTGATCATACTCCCATATAGGTGAGGATCATAGATTTGGTCCTTGTCTCGGGATGGAGAGTCATCAAGCCGGCCACTTCGTGCCTTTTTCTTGCGAGGCGTAGTCTTTGCCGAAGCCCCGGGTTATACCGATGCCTTTTGTGGCGGTTGCCATCTCCAAATAACATGTTGATTGAGTGGGAGCGCTGCATCAAGGCGTCGGTTTTTCTTCATCGGTGGATACTGAGCCGGACAAACCGAACTCGTTGACCCCCGAGGGGGCTGACTTCCGCTGGGCAGCACTGCATCCGAAGGTCTCAATTCCGTCGTTGGCAAGGTTCTTCTCGCTCTTTTACCCTTTTTGCTTTGGGGAAGACTGACCGAGTAGAGTACATAATAATCAAATCCCCTGCATGGCTCCCCGAGCGTTCCCACACCGTTATCACCGGCCTCGAACCTCTCCTTCAATTTTTGCCGGGAGGAAATTTTCTTTTCTTAGGAGGACGGTCCTCGTGTATCCAATCCCGATAGTCCCTTTCAAGGCAATCGGGACAAGCCACAAATATCCCACCAAATGTGTTCCACTACCGCGGCGGATTTGGGACCTCAAAGTTGAGCGGTGCCGGAATGACTTTGAGTGGAACCGGTCCGAGGGGATTCGCCGGGGCCTGCTCCGGTAGCGAGTGATTGACTCCGCCGGATAATGAGAGATATTGAGGTCCCTGGGAACGGGCATATGTTTGTCCTTCAAGGTAGCCCCGCCGCTGGGATATTGCTAAGGTCCCAAAGTGGCGTGTGGCCTCTTCAATCCAGCTCGCCGTCTCGTTTCCGGCGTTCTTCCGTGGCTTTGACGGCCGACCATATTTCTTCGATCGTTCCTCGATTTTCATCACTCAGCCGATATTTGTGGGATCATCACCTGAGAGGGGACAACCGACTGCATACCGAACTCTTTCGTCCCCGATCGCTGTTGGGGGCCAGCTTGCCCCGTAAGTCGGCGGGCGTGAGTCCCGCGGTGGAAACATAGGAATCTTGGGGTAGCATCTTGGTGTATCCGGACTCGTTAAGAAGAGGGGAGAACCCTTTTCTGTCTTTGCGGTAAAAGTGCCATCGGAATTGAGACCGATAGTCAAACCATGACTTGCGACTACCCCGCAGGTCATCAATTTGAGCCTCATGCCGAAGTCTCATTTGCTCTACCAACTCGGATCCAATATCGGTCCGTTCGAGGGATTCTGGAGGACGGAGCAACGTTATCCCCATCATTACCGGCCGATGCGTACATTCTCAAACCCGGAGTTGGAACAAACGGCGAAGCCGACGATGCGCTGACTCTTCCTAACCGATCAAACGGTGACCCGGTGCCCGAAACCAAGCTTTGTGCGGAGTCATGGGGAAAGGACACGAAGGTTCGTATGTCTGGGAATGGAAAGAGGGTAGGTGTTTGGGCTTTAGGCTCATGCAACATGCAGCTTATTTGTTCACGTTTACTTAAAACATGTTTTATTAACCTAATCGGTTGGAAAAGATTGCTCTTCTTTTTCGCAAACTACTCGATTCTCGGATCGCCGGGCCCCGTCACTACGTCTATAAGCCCCTCGTATTCCACCCGTATTTCGACCTCCCAGGCGGATGCCCCGGCGAGGGTCCTATAGTGGCAAGCGGGTCCCACCGACCGAAAGAAAACGATCCTAGAAGTCCGGCGGGTAATCGAGTCTTAACGAGCATTCGATGTAAATTACGGACAAAGCCGACGTTAAAGTCAAGATCGTGTCCGAGGGCTCGACGAAAAGCTCGGCATGATTTGGACCGATAAATGTCCGCTATCGATCTTGACTTGTCGTCGCTAAGCCGTAATTAGGCATGGAATAACCGTTAATCCTGATGACTCAAAGGTCAATGCCGGGAGTCGTTGTATAATTTGTGCCGCCGAGCCGAAGTCAAGGCGCCGGTCAATATCTTGGTCAAAGTCTCGCGGCGGAAAACCGCGTAACTTCGACCGATTAGCGACCGATTAGTGGACCCGAGAGATATTGAGTCGGTATGCCGACAAAGGCTTGAAAGGAAAGGTCTATACACTGACAGTGGCATGACACACTGCACTAAAAACCAACCGGGTCTCTGACAAAGTGTGTCACGGACAAGTGCATGGTCGACACGAGGCTCCATGGGATGTTGGGTAGTCCCGTGCTCATCCGAGAGGCGTAATAAGACCAAACGGACCGCGACAAGGATTTCCCTGTTAAGGACGTAGTGTGCAAAGGTACGGTCACGTGCGCGTAGTGTGCAAGCAAGCCTATATTCTTTTTCCGAGTAAAATAGAGATTTTTTTTTATGTGTCTTAAAATATGATGCATGATTTTTTTTTGGAAATTTTCTTTTTTTTTTTGAAAATCTTTTTTTTGAATTTTTTTTTATGAGCACATAAGCACGTAAGCATGAAAATTCCGACGCTAGGGACATTATTCCGACAAATAAAATTTTGACTTTCTCCGAGGCGGCCAAAACAACATGAAAACCGTGCAAAAATCAACACACACACAAAAATGATTTTCAAACCCGGACGGAAGCTTGACCCTCAAAAAGCTTTTTTTTTGAAAACGGTGATACCGGTACGTGGGATTGTTAGACCACAATTTATCCCCGACTCGTGTTAGGAGGCGATAACGGGAAATTTAGTGGTTTCCACCAATATACCGAATACCATTTTTTATTAAAAAGCTTAGTCCCCCGGAGTCGCCACCGTAACGATGGTGTTGCCTTTTTCGCGGAAAAATTCGATTTTGCGTTTCTTTGAAAAACCAAATAAAACCGGAAAAACGGAGTCGCCACGCCATTTTAATTTTGAAGGGCCAAAACTTTGAAAAAGCCCGAGATCAGAGATTTAGGTTCGGGAGGTCATGTTACGCGTCGGGAAGGACGTTAGTGTGCACTCCGACGCGCCTCGTAAAACGAGTCTTCCAAGCTGAAAATCATTTGTGTGTGTGTGTGTGTGTGTGTTTTGGCCAAAATAAGTTGAAACTGGAAAAAGTAAAATTGGGATGTCTTTTAAGACTTTAAACTGATCCCATGATTTTTTGGAGAATTTTTGGTTTGAGATTTGGTACTCAAAAACCTTTTGAAGTTGAGAAGTCACTTCTGCCAGAAGAAAATGGCAGCAGACACCTGATTTTGAAATGGATTCAAGGGTCCTAAAACTTCATAATCTGGATGAACTCAGAGAATGAAAGTTTCTCTAGACTCCTTGAATAAACTTTGTGTGAAAGAAATTTCCATTTTGGAGAAGATTTGAGGGGTCAAAACCTTCTGGAAACCTCAGATATGAGATCTGGATTCCCAGAAGCTGATGAACTAGCCTCTGAAAGAAAAATTGAAAAGAGGAGTTTTACTCACCCAAAAAATAAGGTAAAAATATGTCTGAAAGCTCTGGATGTTGGCTACAAAAGTGTTTTGTAGTCAACACCAAATTCCAAGTTCATCTGTGTCCAAAAATTAAGACCATGGACTGAGGTCTGAGAAAATTGCTACTGGACAGCAACTTCTCAAGAAAGAAAATATGATTTTAAGGGGGTTTTGCATCCATGCTTGTCCCCATTTCCCTAGGTTTTGGTTAGTGATCACTAGACATTTTAGTGGTGAATCAACTATACCAAACCATCCTTGGGGTACATTAGGACTAAGCATTTCATTTGCTTGGGGAGGGGGATTTTACCCTTTGAAATCAAGATTTAGTGCTTGAAAATGGTTTTTTAGGGTTTTGAAAGTGCATTTTTGCAAGTAAGAAAGAAAAGCTTTGAAAATAATGTTGATCTTTGTAGAAGATCATCCATGGAGATGGTCTTCCATGGTGATCTTCTTAGATCTAGAGAAAGAAGATGAAAGAACTACATTTTGTAGTTTGAAGATGCATGCATGGATGAGATTTAGGGTTAGGAAGAAGAGGGTTTACCAATCTTCCTTGTGTTCTTGAGTGTTTGGCTTGAGTGTATGAGTGTTTAGGGCTTTAATATGAGAGTGAGTGGATGAGTATGAGTTGGGAAAGATTGGAAAGAAAAAGGTGACAATTCTTGAGAATTCTCACTGTTTTCTCTCTATATTTCGCCAGAACTTCGTTGCTATTGTGTTCTTCCTTCTTTTATTTTTGTGACTGGAGGGCTCAATTTATAGCCCTCTGAAATTGACAAAGATGTCCGCGCGGATGGATCCAGCCGCGTGCACTGTTCATTAATTGCTGCTTCAGGCTTTGGACACAAGGAATAATCTTTTTCAAAATTCAAATTGACCAGCCAGATTATGTTTTCAGCATTGCTATTTGTGGTTTTATTCTTTTGTTTTTCTTTTTAGGATTCTTTTTAAGGTTTAACCTTAAATAACAATGCCCATTTTACCCTCACTTTGTTAGAAATGTTAGGATAGTTAGGAATTGTTAGAAATGTTATAACTTTCGTTAATTTTCTAACGAAAATTCTAACAAGCTCAAATTGGAGCACTTACAGCTACTCAGCTCCATGACTGACTGGGGATCCCAGAAAATTTACGTGCTTACGTGCTGCATTTTCCCCGTCCCGAAAATCATTCCTTTAAAACACATTTATGAAAATCTCTGTTTTAACTCAAAAAGGAACATTTTTTAGGAGACCGCACTCTACGCGCACCTGATATATCCTGTACACTTTGCACGCACGTCCTTCAAACCCGGAGTGGTTCCAGCTGCAGTCACGGACAGCCTTACGATGCTCCCGGGCGCGCACGGAATCATTCCAACCTCCCTATGGCAGCCAGTGTCGACCAATGCACAGTCCGTGTCACACGTTTCAAAACCGTGACTTTTTGGTTGGTTTTTGGTCTAGTCCGTGTCATATAGCCCAGCAGATACCCCTTGTAAAGGTCAAGCCTTAGTTCATAACTAAGCCAAGATTTTTCGCTCAAGCGGAACTCGCCAAAATTCCGACAAGGAAAAATTGGTAGGATCTTGACTCCGACATTGACTTTCGACCTTGACCCGCACGGGAATGCGTAAGAGTCGAGACCGAGTCTTTGCCAACAAATCAAAAGATCTTTCGCTCAAGCGAAGCTCGCCAAAATTCCGACAAGGAAAAATTGGCAAGATCTTGACCCGCATTGACTTCGATCTCGACTCACGCACCGCAACGAAGTTCAATGTGACATCAGGTGTCATCCGACTTTTACCGCCCGACCCATGCCTATTATCTTCTCGGACATTACCGAAAGTCAAAATGTCATTCGTTCAAGCGAAACTCGCCAAAATTTCGTTAATGCGTAAAGACGAGACTTTCCTGTATTGCCTTGACTATAATCCGCATCGCTCGTGCGTTAAAAGGTCCCATGACCCGCTAGACCCTTTAGGAGCGTTCTTTACTCTGGCCGGTGGGATCCGCGTGCCCTATTGGACCCTCGCCCGGGCCTGTCCACCCCGGGAGGTCGAAATACGTGGAATACGAGGGCTTATAGACGTAGTGACGGAACCCACCGATCTCAGATCTAGAGTAGTTGCGAAAAAGAAGGGCAAATTCCCTTTTCCAACCAAATAGATATTAATAAAAGACACTGTTTTAAGTAAACTGGAAGATTCTAATTTGCATATTGCCTGAGCCTTCAGCCTAAACACCTACCCCGAGTCTAAAACCTTTCCTATCCCTTTCTCGCAGCGAGAAAGAAGTGGGTGAGAACACCGGGTCAGCGACTTGTTAGCGCAATTCTCGTACGCTCGCCAATTCTCGCTTGGTCACCAAGAGAGTCAGAATGTCCGATTCGACAGAGAACGATACTGGTTTGGGTAACCAGATGACTAGGGAAGAAGAGCTATCCTATAGCCAATACCCTCCTCCATCCTCATATGATCCATTGCCAAAGGCTGTCCCTTTTCAGTCTTCCCCAATATCCCAAGCCGTCAGGGTCCCAATACCCTCACACCTTTGATTCCCCCTACGGGACTCTTTCCTCCTCTCACCCCGAGCGATCTCCCTACCATAAAATCCTGGCCACCGACCTCTCTAATTTTGTCAACGCTTGTGAATTTGCCTATCTCTCGACATGGCAAGTAAGAGTCACGAAAATGAGAACAGGAATGGGTGGATTTACAGTGATGATGACAGTTCAGTAGAAGGAATGAACTTGGAGTCGACTGAAATGAAATTTGGAGAGCAAGGCGAGGTGGAAAACCACAGACCTGGAATAGGGGATGGAACCACTTCAAAGTGTATTTGCAGCCTGTGTGAAGGCTCGGAAAAGGGAAAAGATGCTAGCTTAGATGAGGCAGCGTATGAATCCTACATCCTAGAGTTCAATACTCCTTACAAAGACTTGGTCGGTGAATGGAGGAACTTGATCGAAGCTTTAGCTGAAAGAGGGAATTGGGCTCCGCCCGCCGATCTGGAACACGTAAGCGTCGCTGAAGCCAAACTCTCATCGGGAAGAGTAGATTCTGTTACGGTGTTAATAGTCACTCCTGAAACCTGGTCTGAAGAAGAGTGTATGGATGCCCTGGAAAGGGTCTTAAGTCTCGAGGCGACCCCAGTCCTCTTTATGTCCTATGATGACAACGATGTTTTCTTGATAATTCCCAAGTCAGAGGAAGAGTCCAAGATACCTCTTATATGGCGTCAAGTATCCCGACCTGCTTTTGCCCTCATTGGTCATCAAAGTCAAGACGAAAGTTCCCATTAGAGTTACTGTAGTGATACTGATGAAGACACGCCGAAGTGCCGGAAGGAACAAAAGACAGAGTGGTTAGCCCGTAAGCCAAAAAGCCTGTAAAACCTTCCCGACAAAAGAACAGAACCCGCCATGAGGTTTGGCCCCGCGTAAATCCTTATTGATGACGGAATTTCCCACTTCGTAAAGTGTTTGGCCAATGTCAAAGATGCCGTCGAAGGCCGACCCCTAGAGAAAGAAGGGACATGCTTCGATGCTGATGAGGAATGTGATCCCACTCTGTTGAAAAAATTGTTAGGACCGGATGAGAAAGCCATTCGCCAGGCTCCAAACCCCGAAAGTGATAACTCCTGTTGCATGCTGACTTTGAAAAGTTTGAATGAGACTGTGAAGGCTCTAAACAGAGAAGGTGAAGCTGAAACCAGCCAATTGCTAAGCCAATTAGAGAGTCAGAACTCAGAAAAGGTCAGAAAGCCGGTAACCTGGGATCAGATTCGAGAAGCAGCCTATGCCTCCAGTGGCGCCGTTAATCAGCAGAATTGGCCATACGCCAGCAAGAGCCCGCCTCTGACTTTGAAAGAGCTAACAGAATCCTCCAGTAAGAATAATGACCCGGAAAAATCTAATGTCTATGTGATGACTCGATCCGGGACAGATGAGTATTGAGCAACCTAAGTGGTGACAAAAGGAATGCCGTCTTGAGCCGAAGACAGATAAGAGGCCTTATAAGCCTGGAAGCGTAAAACCAGACTCGACAAAGAGGATCCAAGGCTGTTGACTCGGTTGAAATGTACTCAGTG
Source organism: Adenophora triphylla var. japonica (assembly GCA_022495995.1). Classification (NCBI taxonomy): domain Eukaryota; kingdom Viridiplantae; phylum Streptophyta; class Magnoliopsida; order Asterales; family Campanulaceae; genus Adenophora; species Adenophora triphylla. Next base: position 853,247 of record JAFEMH010000287.1, on the reverse strand, counting down.
CCAATATCTCCTTGTGGTCCCCGTTAACCTCTTCATACCCTCATAAGTTGAAGCTAGAAGAAAGTTTGGCCAAGACCATGGTGCCCATAGATGTCACCCCGGATGAGGTCGTCCAAATGATCTAAGTATCCATTACGGAAACATCATTACCTTCACCGACTTGGACCTCGCCAAAGTATGGGGCTAGTCATAACGAACCTCTTTACATCACAAATTCCGCTTAGAAGAGCGTCGATTGCCACGGGTATTACCGATGGAGGGTCTGCAATGAATGTCCTGCCACCAAGATGACGGACTTATTGGACTGAAACCAACAGATTTGAAGCCTTCTAGTCGACTATTAAGGCCTATGACTCCACCGCACAACCGCTTGGGATTGCTACTCTCAAGTTGTGGTTCGGAAAAAGGTCATGGACGTTGATTTTCAAGTGATTGATATTCCGATTTCATTTACCGCTTTCATTGGGACGGCCTTGGATCCACCGGATAAATGGGGTAGCCTCTACTTTGCACCAGCACAATAAATTTCGATCAAATGATGGTACTATCACCACTATTTATGGAGACAAAGTGTCACGGTAGAAGGAACCAAGACTGGAGATATCCCGATATTGGAGATCAAGCATGATGATGAAGGGTTGGCATTGACCGGATTCTCTCGTAGCCTCTTCCAAAACACAAGTGTGTTGCAGACCGACTCTCACCGCTACTTCCGATAAAATCCCTCCCGCCATGAGAATGATGAGAAAATGGGTTATCTTCCGGGACTTGATTGGGTAGAAGACTCTGTGGTCGCAATACCATCATCGATATAAAGGAATGTATCACTACTCGTATACTGGCTTGGGGTACAAACCGAACTCTCGGGATGACAGAAAAGCTAAAGGCACAGCCCAGAAAACAAGGCAAAGGGGTCCATCTCCACCCTTACAGCTTTGTCTCGACCTATTACTTTACAAAAGGGCGGGACACAATACGATGAAAGTGATCGCCGAGATCTCCTTGCGTAAAACCCTTCGGAAAACCTTGAGAAAGTGAGGGGAAAGCCACCTAATCCTCGTTCGAAGAATGTTCCTTGACTTGCCAGACATTCCCGGGGGCTACCACTACCGTTCGTAATGAGTACGTCTTCAAAGGAAACTCGGACAATGGCCAAAGAGTCAAAGATCCAGTGGTAATGGATTTCTCCGCCTTCGAGTTAGCTCTTTCAAGATCGCCCGGATAGAAGCCGCCAAAGAGTGAAGACAATGAGTGGGGTTTGCAAGAATTGTTTGACGAAGAAGCACAAATCCCGATTTGATCGACTTCACTCGTATGATGAGATAGTTGCCGTAATTGGAGACGGTGGTGAAAATCCTTTGATCCCCGCACTTTGGTAACTAAGATGAAATGTCGTTGAAGAATTGGGAGACGTTCTCGGGCCGATAGCCACCGACAAAGAAATGATCGCGGAGCTTGGATTGGTACCCGTCCTTCTCAACCTGGGCCGTGGTCAAACACCCGTCGTCTATACAATTGAGTCAGAATCTTTGAATTCCAGTCCTTCCGAGTCATTCAAGGCCTCACGCCCGAGGATTATGAAAAATGTAATCGATGTCATCTTTCCCCTTATTTTGAATGAAATGACAGATCTTTCTGAGTATCCCCTTATTGCCAACTTAACAAATGATAAATTAACTCAAAACTTAACAATAGTTAATAATGAATCATTTGAACAAGATGCAAACACACTAAATGAACAATACATTAAAGAAATCTTTAAGCAAAGTTACGTAAAAGAGGAAAACCGGGCCCAAGTCCGTCGAGGAGGTTTTGACAAGTGTGAACTTGGGTACTGTCGAGGAACCTAAAGAGACACAAATTGGAAACTTCTTCCGGTAGGGTCAACAGGGACAGATCGATCGATCCGCAGAGAATACGTCGACGTGTTTGCATGGTCATACAGGATATGCCGGGGCTAGACAGCTTCGATAGTAGAGCACGTAATCCCTCTAGCACCGAGATGCTAAGCCGCAGCGTAAACCGAGGAAGATCAAGCGAATGGTCTTTACAGTCAAAGAAGAGATTGAGAAGCTACCGCGGGTAGGATTCATCGTAGTCATCGAATATCCGACATGGTTGTCCAATATTGTGACCGTCTACCAAGGCCAATGGGAAGGTGCGCGCCGTGTGGATTTCCGAGATCCGAACAAGGCCAGCCCCAAGGACGATTACCCTTTGCCAAACATAGACATCCCGGTGGACTCCACTTCCAACTACGAAGTCAAATCCTTCGTTGATGGCTTCGCAGCTACAACCGGATCAAGATGGCCGAGGAAGACCAAGAAAAGATGTACCTCTTCACCACACCGTGGGGAACCTATCGCTATACTGAATGCCATTTGGGGCTTAAGAACGCCGGGGCTACTTACCAAAGGGCAATGACCGCGCTTTTTCATGACATGATCCACAAGGAGATTGAGGTCTACGTAGACGACATGATAATTCACTCCAAAGGCGAGGACGGGCAAAGCACTTTATTGACTGCGAAAGTTCTTTGAGAGAGGCCGAGACAACATTCCATGAGACTAAACCTCGCTAAATGCACCTTCGGAGTGACAAGGGGAAAAGTGCTTGGATATATGGTCACTGAGCGAGGTATCGAAGTTGACCCCCAAAAGATCAAAGCCATTATGGATATGAGGCCACCTCAAACCTGCATTTAAGTCAAAAGCTTTATGGGAAAACTACAAGACATCATCGCCCGTTTCAATCCGGTTGACCACTATGTGCGAGCCCATCTTCAAGCTCATGAAGAAGAATGTAGACACGTAATGGACCGAAGAATGCCGGGATGCTTTCGATCGAGATCAAGGCGTACTTAGTACATCCTCCGGTGCTATGCCCCCCACATAGACAAAAACCTCTTCGCTCTATCTCACCGTCACCGATACGACGGTTGGGGCTATGCTTCTTGCTCAGAGAAGAAAGACTCTCAGTAGAGAATGCCATTTACTTTGTCACCGGAAGGCTGCGCAGGAAGTGAGCTCAATTACTCAAAGATGTGAAAAGACTGTGCGGGACTTATCCGGGTAGTCGGCAAGTTGAAGCATTATATGCAAGCCCACCCCGTGAATTTGGTCTCAAAATAGACCCCATCAAATACATCTTTGATAAGCCTTCCCTCTCGATGCGTCTAGCAAAGTGGTCCTTCTTCTTAGCAGAGTACGACATCAACTATGTGACCGGAAGAAAAGTAAGCCATCAAGGGTCAAGCGTTGTCAGACCACCTGGCGAACTTCCCCAGTAATGAGGACAGAGGACCTGAACCCCAATTCCCAGATGAAGGGATCTTCGCAGTTGAGCCCGAAAACCGATGGCAATTATTCTTTGACGGAGCCGCTAACAAACGAGGAAACGGCGTCGGGATGCTACTGGTCGATCCGAAAGATGAGCATAAACCCATAGCCCTCAAGTTGAACTTCCCTGCCACGAACAATGTCGCCGAGTACGAAGCCTGCATTGCTGGTTTGGAAGCTGCCTTAGAAAGGAATGTCAAGGAGCTTGAAGTTTATGGAGACTCAGCCCTGATCATCAACCAGGTCTCCAACAAATGGAAGACTGTCGACCCTAATCTGCAGCGGTATCATGCCCATATGGAAGAGTTGACTGGACAGTTCAGAGAAGTGACTTTCCACTACTTGCCAAGGGAAAAGAACAGATTCGCAGATGCCCTAGCTACTCTAGCCTCACCGGTAGAGATCCCCGAGGGAAAAGCCATAAAACCCTTCCGAGTGGGTAGAAGAGAAGCCCCAGCCTTCCGTTGTGAAGTAGACCTGGGACCCGAGCCTATAAAGGAACCCTGGTACAATCAAATTTACCAGTTCCTCAAAGATGGAGAGTCAGCTTTCAAAGACGAAGAAGGTAGACCGAAAGAAGGTGTCAGAGCCAAGAGCTTGCAAGCCTTGAAAAGGTTGGCCTCCCATTATGTCATTCTAGGAGGCAACCTGTACAAAAAGTGGTACCAAGGACCACTCCTCTTATGCGTCACTCAAGAAAAGGCGAAAGAGTTGATGACCGAAGTCCACAATGGTCCCTGCGGTCCTCATATGAATGCCAGAGCCCTGATGCAAGTAATCCTCAGAATGGGTTACTACTGAATTTCCATGGAAACAGACTGTGTCCAGCACGTCCGAGCATGCGACAAGTGCCAGCGGTTTGCCAACCTCAACCATCTCCCGCCTCATGACATGTACTGCATGACGACTCCTTGGCCGTTTGCAACCTGGGGTATTGACGTGATAGGGAAAATAGCCCCGGCAGGAAGCAATGGACACGAATTTGTGCTAGTAGCCATCGACTACTTCACCAAGTGGGTAGAGACCAAGTCCTACAAGGTCCTCACTTCCAAGAAGGTTGCCCAGTTTATCAAAGAAAACATAATGTGTAGATATGGGGTGCCCAATGAGATCATTTCTGATAATGGGTCGCACTTTTAAGGGGACTGCGATAGGTTGCTGTCAGAATTCAGAATCACTCGCCACAAGTCGTCTCCGTACGTAACTCGACTAATGGAGCCGTGGAAGCTGCTAACAAGACGCTCGAACGGATCATCCGGAAAATGGCCACCCGTGGTCGTGATTGGCCCAAAAAGCTGCACCTGGCACTATGGGGCTACAGAACGTCTGTCAGAATAGCTACAGGAGAAACTCCTTTTGCCCTAACCTACGGGATGGAAGCAGTGTTACCAGTGGAGTTGGAAATCCCGTCATTAAGGGTCCTCCTGGAAAACAAAGTGTCAATGAAGTAGAATGGTTGCGTAGAATGGCATGATGAGTTGGCCCCGCTTGATGAAAGGAGGCTAAAAGCCATGGAACACACCCGAGCCTACTGCAGGCTTAATGGGCCGTGAGCGTTTGACAAAAAGGTCAAATCCAGGGACATCAAAGAGGGTGACTTAGTGTTGAAAGTGAAGCCCCTACTGAGACAACCCCGGGAAAATGGGAACCCGTTTGGATCGGCCCGTATGTGGTGCGAGAAGATACTATCGGGAGGAGCCATGAAGCTTGCAGACCTGGACGGCAATCCCTTTGTCCACCCAGTCAACGGTGATAAGCTCCGAAGGTACTATGTCTAAAAGAAAAAAAAATAAAATAAATAAAATAAAATTAAAAAAAAGGTGCAAAAAGAGTAATACCCAGCTAGGCTGAAAACCCCAAAAAGGGCGATCTAGGCAAAAGACAAATGGTTGCACATAAAAAAAAAAAAAAATCTTAGTGCAAAAAGAGTAATGCCCAGCTAGGCTGAAAACCCTAAAAAGGGCGGCCTAGGCAAAAGACAGGGCTGCACATAAAAAATAGTTCACCGGAATGAACTACGAAGACCTGAGCCCCTTAGTCTTTCTTGTAAAAGGGGAACGTAGGTAGCCATATATGGTTCGATCTAAACAATAAAAAGGGCGATTAAGTTTCCATGAGATGCGTCCTAAACAATAATAAAGGATATTCAAGTTTTCATAAAACGGGTCCTAATCAATAAGACATTTGAAATTTCCATGAAATTGTGTCTTGATTAATTTCTAAGATAATATCTCTTGTTCATTACAAGTTAAAAACTTCTTGATGAGTTCAAGCACGATCTACTCTTGACTCTGCTAACCTGCTACAAAGATCTAAAATATAAAAAAAAAATGCCTAAATAAACTAATGTGTTTGCAAAATGGCAATAAGGGAATCCTAAGAAAAGATCTGTCAGTCGTCATTTGCTGAGTCTTCTTTGGTCTTCTTCCCTTTACCTCGACCCCGTCGAGTTTTCTTTCTCTTCTTTTCTATAATGTCGGTATCCCTCATCCCGATCTCCGGTATCCTCACTGGAGCCCCTACCAAACCCGTGTCAATAAGTGCCCTCTCTACACGAGCACGAGTCCGCACTTTCTCCCTCTGAGCCTCAGTCAAAGGAGCGACCTCGGACAATCTCTTGTATCGAGCCTCCATATCTCTGATCAGGTCACCTGACTGGTTATGGCGACTCGCCTTAGCCTCAGTCTCCCTTAAATCCTACTCGAGTCACAGTCAGCCCCCAATAAAGCCTGACGTCTCTCCCCCAGAATGACCTGAGTCGCTCCCATTTCCCTCTCGTACCAGTCCAAGTAGACAGTGGTCAAGATGGTACTCTTCCTGCTCCTGAGGATAGCCCTGGGTGGGAAAGCAGCATATGTCCAAGCCCTCAAGAAGAATGAGAAGCTGGCTGGATCCCTCATATCAAATGGCACCACCTCCATGGTACGAATGTCCTCCCAATCGCTCAATGGCTCCTGTAAGGCCCCGAACTGCCTGGATACCAAGCAGGGAATGTAGAAGGACGATCAGCAGAACCCTGGAACCCTCACTATATAGGACTCCCGAAATATCCTCCGGGTCTCGCAACCTCCAGTGAGGTATCCACCAACGGATGTCCGAAGTGGATAGCCTAGCCATCGTCGCCTCCCAGCCTACCCCGGTCCCGTTGCCTTGGTACACCTCTCCGAGAAATCACCCAAGGGCACCGAAGTCGGCAAAGCCCCGGCAAAGCCCCGAGCCTCTCCCCGCAGCCACAAAGTCAACACACTGGACTCCCAGACCTCATGAAATGGTCTCCCCTAGCCATCCTATCAATGCCATGAAGGGTCTCACCCAAAACCAGTGGAACGATGTCCTTCCCACTCTACGCCTCTCGACCATGTCCAAGAGACCACCATGACAGATCCCCACGGACTCGGCGGTGAACAGAGCAGAAAATATGCAGAATAAAGGCATCCATAGCCACCGTGGTCGCAGCCATAGCCGGAGACCCAAACTCGCCCGGGGATATCGTAAAGGTCAATCCTGTCCGGGCTATCATCATCCCTCGGCCTCTCGAGCAGAAATCTGCGTAAAAGACGCAAGCTTTGCTGCCAATTCCAAGCACGTCTTCGATCAGCGGAATAGATATAGCCTCAATTTCGGGACCCCCAATCAAGGCTCGGAAGTCTTCGTGCGTTGGGACAATTTCGTTGTAAGAAAAGCAAGAAACGTGTCTCCTGACGTCCCAAAACCTTCAGCTGCTCTCAAAAGTTCCCAATCGGGCGGGAGATCCTCAAATGCCATAAAGACTTGATCTTGAAAGAAGAATCAAGCAGCCCTTGTAAAATTGGAAGTTGTGCTTCACCCAAGATTGAAGATCGGACGTAAAATGGTCTCGCTTCCCTTTGCAATCTGACGGGCTTCTCCATTGCAAAATGATCAAAGGTGGTGTCTTTAAGTCCAATATGTGCTCTGGGAACAATTGGGACAAGTCTAGAGTGAAAATGAAATGAAATGGCCAAGCCTTGCTTTTATTCAGAAAATAACCCGCAGTTCGTACAGAACCGCGAGCCGCACGGCCTCATTTGCCCTCGAGTCCATGCCGCACGGCTACATTTGCCATCTGCGAGAGAAAAAAAAATCTGCAGCAACCAAAGTTGCTGCCCAAGGGAGTTTTCACCCCACTTTCTCAACCAAGACCTGTACAAAAACATGTTCAAAGGTCACCAAGCAGCTTATACATCATTATAAATCATTTCGCCCGGGCCTAATTCCCAATTCCAAGCAAAAAATCGCCTAAGGCTCAAGTAATATGCAAATTAATAAAAGCATAAATAGAAAAGCAAATAAATTGTTAATACATTGTCTTCGCCCCATCGGCGCCCAAATAAAGCAAAAAAATAAACAAAATGTGCATCAAATTTGTTCATTGTTTGTTTTGTTCCTAAATCCACTCTAGAGACCTCCTAGGCCTCCGATCCTTCTTCTTCCTCATCGCTACTCAGCTCATAGACGCTAGCCTCCCTCATCAAGTCCTCCGGGTCGCTCACATCAGACAGATGGACATTATCGTGCCCGTACTCGGCCGGTTGCCTGAATGTCGCACGGGGTCCCCGTCCCCGAGGCATGGCACTGGAAGAGTACTCCGAGGCCGATGAGGTAGACGTTGTGCCCCCGACATGCCTTCTCTTGCGCCCGGGCTCCTGTGCGTCCGCCGCCGCCTTTGAAGCGCAGGCCAGCTTCCTCAGAAGGGACCGGCACATGTCCTTCCAGCCCCTGTTCTGCCTGACCAATCTGTCATAAGTGCGAGCTGGAACCTGAGAAAAGAGGAGAAAAATCTCAGAAAATCTCAGAAATTGCAAAAAGCAATCTGAAAAAGGGAAAGACCCTAAAAGTATACTTACACAGGTTGCCGGGCAGGGTATCTTGGGGCTCCTCGGTGTCGGGGACAGAATCCTCATCCTCCTTGGGAACTCAGTGGACCACAAATGAAATGTGCGCAGAGAGTTGGCGGGTCGAAGGCTCGGCCTCCCCATATCCTCGAGTGACCGCCGGCCTTCACTAGCTTCTCACGTGGCCCCGCCGCCGCTCCACAAACACGGCGTAGGGGTATCCATGTCAAAATACTCCTCGGCGGCCACGCCCGCACGATATCTAGCAATCTCATCCGCGCCCGCCAATCCTGTAGCCGTAGCATCCGTCTTTGGAGGATCATGGGGAGTAATGGCGTCCAATGGAGGGACATGGCCACGCCGCCTAGAAAAGCGATCCCCGAATAGATGACATCACATGTCGCCCCGTCGCCCATCTCCTACCTTGCGTCGCCTCAATGGCCTCTCCTAGCAAAATCTCCGGATACCTGCCCCAAGGGTAGAAGTCCACTCCGTCATGTCCATCCCTGTTGATGACTGGCCTCACCATCTTGTAATCAAAGGTGATCCGGGTCTTCCCCGTGAACTTATCTCTCGCATCTCCCCTCCAGCGGACCATAGCAGGGAAGATGGTGATATCGCTCTGTTGGTTCCACGGAAAGAACCTGATCACCTCACAGAACCAGACCTGCATGTTCAAAACATCAAAAAGGTCATTTCTCTCTCATAAAATTCTCAAGACAGAAAAAAAGAGAAAGAGAAGAGGGACTACCTCAAGAGCGAAGGAAAAGCAATCCATGGAGGCAGCCTTATTCCGGCTGTACATATCCAGAGAGAAGTAGAGCTCTGCTAATCCGGCCTCGCCCCACGAGACCGTCCCAATCCCATCCACATCCTCCAAAGAGTCGAGAAGGCAAGTCATGGCCAGCGTCCCAGAATTAGCAAAAATAGTGACCGACAGCATCAACCACACAAAGGCTCTAGCCAGCTGGTGGGCAGTTGTAACGATGTGCCACCAAAATTTCGCGGAAAAATTCGATTTTGCGTTTCTTTGAAAATCAAATAAAACCGGAAAAAGACGGAGTCGCCACGCCATTTTTATTTTAAGGGCCAAAACTTTGAAAAATGCCCGAGATTAGAGATTTGGGTTCGGAGGTCATGTTACACACCGGGAAGGACGTTAGTGTGCACCCGGAATGCCTCGTAAAACGAGTCTTCCAAGCTAAAAATCATTTATGTGTGTGTGTGTGTTTTGGCCAAAATAAGTTGAAACTCAGAAAAGTAAAAATTGAGAATTCTTTATTAGACTTTGGACAGATCCCATGATTTTTGGTGTGATTTTTGGGTTGAGTTTTGGTGCTCAAAAGATTTTTGGAAGTTGAAGAACACTTCTGCCAGAATGAAAAAGGCAGTGGACACTTGATTTTGAAATAGATTTAAGGGCTTCAAAACTTCATAATATGAGAAAACTCAGAGAATGAAAGTTGTTCCAGACACCTCAAATAAGATTTTTGTGAAATAATTTTACATTTTGGAGAAGATTTGAGGACCCAAAACCTTCTGGAAATCTTAGATATGAGATCTGGACTCCCAGAGACTAGTGATCTGACCTTCAAAAGAAAATTTGAAAAAGGGAGTTTTACTCACGCAAAAAATAAAGTAAAAATATTTCTGGAAAGATCTGGATGTTGGATACAAAAAGTGTTTTGTAGTCAACACCAAATTCCAAGTTTATCTGTGTCCAAAAATTTAGACCATGGACTGGGGTCTTAGAAAATTGCTACTGGACAGCAACTTCTCAAGAAGGAAAATGTGATTTTAAAGGGGGTTTGGCATCCATGCTTGTCCCCATTTCCCTTGGTTTTGATTAGTGATCACTTGAAATTTTAGTGGTGAATCAACTATATCAAACCATCCTTGGGGTACATTAGGACTAAGCACTTCATTTGCTTGGGAAGGGGAATTTTATCCTTGAAAATGAAGATTTGATGTATGAAAAATGATTTTTAGGGTTTTGAAAATGTGTTTTTTTTGCAAGAAAGTAAGAATACTTTGAAAATAATGTTGATCCTTGTAGAAGATCATCCATGGAGATGAACTTCCATGGTGATCTTCTTGGATCTAAGACAAGAAGATGAATGAACTACATTTTGTAGCTTGAAAATGCATGCATGGATGAGAGATTTAGGGTAAGAAGAGGGAGGTTATACCTATCTTCTTTGTGTTTTGGGGCTTTGGCTTGAATGTAAGAGTGTTTGAGGCTTGAATATGATAGTGTTTGAGTGAGTGTGATTTTGGTTGAATAGTTGAGAAAAATGTGACAATTCTATGGAATTCTCACTGTTTTCTCTCTATTTTCGCCAAAGTGCAGTTGAGGAAAAGTGTTCGTCTTTTTTTTCTTTTTTTGAGAATGGAGGGCTCAATTTATAGCCCTCTGAAAATGTCAATGATGTCCGCGCGGATAGGGTTGACAGCGTGCACTGTTCATTAAATGCTGCTTCAGGCTTTGGACACAAGGAATAATCTTTTGAAAATTCAAATTAAACGGCCCAGTTTTGTTCCAGCCATTTCTATTTTTGGTTTTTCTTATTTCTTTTGCTTTTTTGATTCCTTTCCTTGGTTTATCCTTAAATAACAATGCCCACTTTGCCCTTGCTTTGTTAGAAATGTTAGGAATTGTTAGAAATGTTATAACTTTCGTTAATTTTCTAACGAAAATACTAACAAGCTCAAATTGGAGCACTTACAGTAGTCACCTCACTAACGGCAAAGTCCCGTATGCAGTTCTGGACTGCCACCTCGACGTTCCGCGTCTCCATCCCTAGTCCCTTGGGAATCAACTCAAACCCGACCAAAGCCCGGAACTCCTCAGCCGTGATATGGTCCCTCCAAGTCACAGGCCTCCCAGTGAACTGTAGGCCAGTGATAGCTGTAAAATCAAAAGCATTTGTAACGCCCCGAGCCCGAAGATCGGGTCGGAACGCTATCTGATTTGACGGACTATCCCCACAAACCACCACAAGTCTTTCCAGCACGTGTTGTCCTCACTTACGTGCTCACTGAGAAACTTCCCAGTGGGTCACCCATCCTAGAATTTCCCCAGTCCAAGACGCTTAACCTTGGAGTCCTTATAGGATGAGCTTCCGAAAAGAAGATGCATCTTGGTGATATGAGTAGCACTAATCAAATCATATCAAACATATCAAGCACACACATTTTTGGGGGCGCCACAATCTCCCCCACTTAGGATCCTTGCCGTCCCCGGCAAGGCCTACTTGGAAACCCCGGGCAGTGTGGATCCAAGACGGGAGTCACTGTCAGCTCTCCCCAGCTCAGATGGAAGCTATGAGTGGTGTCCCACCAAAACTCAGATAGGGTCTGGACCAAGCCCTTGCTCTTAGATGTGATATGAATCCCCCTGCCGATAGCCTCAATGATAAGATCTAGGGCGGTAGCCCGCACCAGCTGCTTGGGATTCGCCCCATTCTTCTCGAAATCTGGCATCCTCTCCCAAAGCCTGACTGCTATCTCAGATGGCCCTCTAGACTTGTTCTCCTGTAGACAAGCACAACAAAGAGATGCGTCAGTCTTTCATCTCATTTCAAAAGCATGCATATCTTCAAAAGTGCACAGATTTTCAAAAGAAAAGCATTCATAAAGTTTTTCTAGCATCATTTGCATAAAAAAAAAACGTTTTTCATCACTTGACACACGTCATGTCAAATCATATTGCTTTCCTAAAGCACAAAATCACAATTTTCACAATTCTTTGCACATAAGCATTTTTTTCAACAAAGTGGCATGCATGAATCCTTTTCATTGCCCAAAATCTTATTTTCTCATTGATAATAAAAATTTTGACCTAGTTCTAGCACATGCAAGAACTCCGTCTCACTTTAAACAATTATCATCCTTACTTTATTTTCGAGAAAAAAGTGGGTCATTCTCATTATTTTTGTCAAATAAATTGCACATGCATGTTCTTAGCCTCATAGGTTAATCATCAATATCTCAAAATCATTCAAAAATCCTAGGAAAATCCTAGAAAATTCTTAAAATTCTTAAAATTCGGGTCAAGCCCTAAATCAATCAATACTCAATCAAAATCAACGGAATCGAGCCAAATAAGAATGCTTACCCCAACCGATCGCGGGTTCGTCGATTTGTGCTCCCTTCTCCCCGGATAGAGCTCCGATGGAGGTGTAAGAAAGTCGTACTTCCTCTCCGTTCGAACAATCTCTTTCCTCCTCCTTTGAGCGGCCGCGGAGATGTTTCTTCTAGCTTGTCTAGGCATAGGATTGCCCTTCGGATCCATTTTTGACCAAAGGAAGCAAGGGAATTGAAGGATTTTTGAATTTTCTCTCCTCTCTCTCTCTTCCTCGGCGTGTTCTTGGGCGGCAACAATGCCAAATGCCCGTTCAAATCAGATTTTAAATAATCTGGAAAAATTAATCTTCTAGCCGTACGGCTTCTTTTTCCTCCCTCTCATGCCGGGCGGCCTCATTCGCTCTGAGCAGAAATTACAATTTTGCCCCTGGACTTTCCACTTGGGCCTACAATTCCCGTTATCCTTTAACTAAGATAACATCTTTTTCAAAAGATATCCCTTATCTCCTAAGCAATTAAGCTTTCTTCCCAGTCGCCTCCGTTAATTCCGTTATAACGGGATAACGCTAGGTGACAACCTCCGAATTGTCAGAATTCTAAACTTTAGCTTCCTCTATCCCGAATAGTGAAGTATGCTAAGTTCTCTAAACTTAAGCTACCTCTATCACGAATAGTGAAGTATGCTTAAGTCTTCTAAACTCAAGCTACCTCTATCACGAATAGTGAAGTATGCTTACGTCTTCTAAACTTAAGCTACCTCTATCACGAATAGTGAAGTATGCTTACATCTTCTAAACTTAAGCTACCTCTATCACGAATAGTGAAGTATGCTCGAGTTCTTCTAAACTTTAGCTACCTCTATCATAGATAGTGACGTACGCTCAAGTTCTTCTAACTTTAGCTACCTCTATCACGAATAGTGAAAGTATGCTCAAGTTACCCAAACTCTAGCTACCTCTATCCACTCGATAGTGACGTGAGCTCTAGTTTCCTCAGGTGACAACCTCCATTAATTGTCAAATCAGGTGACAACCTCCATTAATTGTCAATCAGGTGACAACCTTCATTAATTGTCAATCGGGTGACAACCTCCATTAATTGTCAATCAGGTGACAACCTCCATTAATTGTCAAATCAGGTGACAACCTCCATTAATTGTCAATCAGGTGACAGCCTCCATTAATTGTCAAAACCTTCAAGGATCCTAGACATCATTCTTAACCTATCTAGTGATGCTTGAACTACGATCAAGGCTTGATTCCTCCGGGATACGTAGGTAGCCTTTCATAAAAGGTCCAGCCATCTAACCACTTTGGTCACCCTGTTCCTTCGTCACTCATTAGTGATAAAAGTAGCCCCTCATAGAGGTCTAGGTATCCGACCACATCGGTCACTTCTAGCATATCCCCAGTAGGATCAATTGCTTGACCTCTTAGGTCATTTTTTCTTCTACTTCCCAAAGAGAGACCGGTTCTCTTCTCTATTCCTCAGCGGACCCTATTCCGAACTACGGCCTGGCTTGATTCCTCCGGGATACGTAGGTAGCCTACCTTAGGTTCAGCCAATTCGTCACATAAGACACCCCATTCCCCAGCGAATCTTTTCCGAACTACGGCCTGGCTTGATTCCCACTCGGGATACGTAGGTAGCCTTCCAAAGGTTCAGCCACTCGACCACCTCGGTCTCTCAATCCGTCTCGGCATTCGCCAGATCGGATCCTTTTCTATCGACAACCCCACTCGCCCTGCAAGTGACGTTGCCGAGGGGCTTCTGTAAGTACCCAAATCTGGCTCATGCCTTCCGGTTAAATTTCCCGACAATTTGTAAGTACCCAAATCTGGCTCATGCCTTCCGGTTAAATTTCCCGACAATTTCGGTAAGTTTTTCGATAATTCCCCAAACCTTCCTAGTGTTCCGGAAATATTCCGGAACTGTTCCAAAACAATTAAGGGCTGAAGGGGAAGCTTCCTAACTAAGAAACACGTTTTTCTTAATTAGGAAATATTCTAGAATTTGCCACCTTGCATGATTCTAGAAACATGCTGAGTCACAAGGGATAATGCCGCACGGCTGCATTAGCCCAAGGTCTCTGGCCGCACGGCTTCATTGGCCTTATCTAGACTGCTTATAAATAGAGCCCTCCTCTACCCATTTTACAACAACAACAATATCAACAACATCACACATAATACGTAAAATACACTCCCAAGAGCTGCTGGAAGTCCAAGAAGGTGAAGAAGAAGGCCAAGAAGCCACCTCCCTCCTCCTTGAAGATCCCAAGATCAACCTTTCCACATAGCTCCATCCAAAGAAGAAGAGGAAGCCATTGGTAACCTCTCACGCCCTAAACTTGCATCCTAATTGCTCTATGCGATTCTAATTGCTCATTGCATTGCTATTATCTTGTTTGGGACTTGGTAGATTAAAGATCATATCTTTATACCCCCTTTCCCCCTTTGCATGCATTAGGCATCCCTTGCCATTAAAGATGTAATCTTTTGAATCAAAGGTGCATCATTTGCACCTAAAAAACCTATTTTTTACATAAAAATGTCACCTTCATGCATCATTTGCACATAAAAATCCAATCTTTATGATAAAAATGCATCCTTTGCACATGAAATCCTTTTTCAAGCATCCTTGGCATTAAAGATCATATCTTTATCCTAAATTAGCATCCTATGCTTTTCAAAATACAATCTTCATGCATCCTTTGCATATTTAAATCCCAATTTCTTCATAAAAATGCATCCTTTGCATAAAAATCATGTCTTTATGCATCCTTTGCAAATAAAGATCACTTCTTTAAATCAAATGCATCCTTTGCAATCAAAAATGTCATATTTTCACTAAAAATGACATTTTTACATGCATTCCCCCATGTCCCCATTAGCAACCTTGGAACGGACCGGTGTAAAAGATCCTATCTTTACATCGTTTCTTCCATAAAAGGTTTCATAATCTCTTTAGAAAGGGACAACCTTGAACCCTATATCTCCGATTATCGCTTAAGATGAGTATGAAGCATCTATATGAGCTCGACCGTCTTAAAGCGTAGGATTGATGGGCTAAGGACCCTCCTTTTCTAAAGAACCTCATTTTGTGACTATAAAAGGGAGTCATTCTCTCGATCACGCAAGTCCCGAGGTTAAAATGCGATGATCACAAATCCAAGACGAGGACGGGATCATAATCCCGAATACATAAAATTCCAAGGAATCCCGAGCGACAACCAATAAATGGTTTGTACATCCGGAAGACGACTTGGGACATTCCCTCCCCCTATTTTCAAACACATGCACACAAGAAAGCACGCAAGCAAGCACGATTAATGAAATCTTAGGAGACTTGATCCGGCAAGGCACCTTGGGTGAACGACGATCCGTTCTTCCCAAGGGGTAACTTAACCTCCGAACCCATAAAACCTTTTTTTCAAAGTTTTGAGGTAATCAAAATGGCGTGGCGACTCCGTTTTTCAAATTAAACCGGATGTCTTCAAACTCGCGTGAATTTCCAATACACCGAAATTTGGGGCACACATTCACACCTCTGCAGAGTGGTACTCAGTCTGTGGATGCTAATGATGGAGGTGACGAGTCCACCAGGTCGGCCAAAGGAATCCTAAGCTCCGACCCAATTCAGGAGGTTGATGTTGCGACCTCGGGAGCTAAGATGGCCGGGGTCAGTCCTCCAAATGTTGTGCTTGTTGAAGATGATATCATGGAGGTAGATGCTGATGACGAACCTCTGAATACGAGGAAGAGGCTGCGCTCTGAGAAAGGGAAGTCAGTTTCTTCAAGCCAAATGCCTCCACCAATCTCTCCTCCCCCCACCAAAGAGTCTCTTAAGGACCAGATGAGGAGGTTGAGTGATGTTCCTCCACTCATAGGAGTCAACAGTTTAAGCCGCCGTTACCCAGACATGAGCTTGGGCCAGGTCGTGGTCAGGAGGGCTATTGATGTCGACCTCCTAGCTCATTTTTCTGATAAGGGGATCACCCCTGAAGAATTCTCAGCTCGCTCTAGGATGGTTCATTGCGAGGTAATTTCTTACTCTTCCTTTCTGACTAGTCGCTTGTTCTTTTATTCAATCAACTCGTCTTATAAGCTAACAATTCTCTGGTTTCTTTTAAATGTAGAATCTTACCATGGTCGAGCAAGTTAAAAGCTCCTGGAGGGCCTCAATTGAGAGGGAGAGGCAAGCTTTGCATGACTACTCCAAGAAGGCACAGGAGTTGGCTGATCTGAGAGAAAAGTACAATGATCTCGACAGCTCCTTTGATGCTCAAGAGATGGTGAAGAAGAAGGCTTTTGAAGATCTTGAAGCTGTTAACGCCAAGCTTAAGGAGGTGGAGGAGGAAAGAGATGCTGAGCGTCTTGCTCATGAGAAAACAAAAGTCGAGCTTGCCACTGTCTCCCAGCTCCTCAATGAAAAAGATTCTTTTTTGACGAAACTTAATGAAGAGCACAACGCTGCTCGAGCTAAGTGGAAGGAGGATCTAGAGAAGGCTGGTCCTGATGCTGTCGAGAAGTTCAAAGCTGGAGATGAGTACTATAATACTGTTGTCGACAAGGCACAGGACTTTTTGGAGGTGGGTAAACGTCACATGGCGCGTCGGGCCTTGGTAGATCCAACAGCTGGAGTCACCCTTGAGCAATTAGCTCGCTGGTTCTCTGAACCTCAATATGATATGACTGCCCGTGGTGGACATTCCATTGTTCCTTACCTTGACAACGATTTAGCCTTCATCGCCCAGGAAGATGAAGAGGATGGCTGCGAGAAATGGTTAGCTCCCAGGTTGCGAGAGGAATCTTGATGCTTTGTTTTGCATGAGCTTGAAGATGCCGACCTCATGGAAGAAAAGAAGCGGCGAGTATATTCAGAGTCGGGTAAACCCTTGAGCCCTCTACAACATGAGCCTGTCAATGAAGAGCGGGTCGTCACTGACGATCAAACTGACGCCGGCCAGGATTCTTAGGTTATTTTTGTATTGATGAGGTAATGAACAAGTCCCAAAACAATTTTTTGATTTTTGTGTTTGTAATTATTCATATTCCTTGCCCTGTTTTTAGGGAGGCATGAGACATCATAACTTTTGTTTTTTGTAAGTCTTGGCCCGCTTTGGAAGACTTGCGTATGCTTAATCGTAGCTGACTTCCTTTTATTGCATGTTGCATACTTTTGATGTAAGTGTCGAGCTAGATCTAGTAGGGCAAATGAGTCGCCCTAAGACTAAGGTCGACCTGTCCTGTGATGGTTCAGTCGACCTCAGACTTGAATGGCTTTGGGAAACAAGATTGGCTAAGAGCTGATCCTGTTCACTTCATCAAAGCTGACCAAGGGTCGAGCTCATGGGAACAAAGTCGACCTTAGGTCGGATTTGTTTTAAGGAGTAAAGATGATTGAGAATCGAGCTAACTGGAACAGACTGACTAAGAGTCGAGTTTATTAGAACGAAGTCGACTAAGAGTCGGACTTGTTTAGATGAACGAAGCTGATTGAGAATTGAGCCTGTTAAAACGAAGCTGACTAAGAGTCGAGCTTGTTACGACGAAGTCGACTAAGAGTCGGACTTGTTTGAATGAACGGAGCTGATTAAGAATCGAGCTTGTTCAAACGAAACTGACTATGAGTCGAGTTTGTTGAAGTTAGTGTTACACAGCGTTGGGTCGAACAAAGATGCAATTTTTATTGAAGTAGGGAAACGTTTACATCAATGGAAAGCTAGAACTATGATAAATTTCAATCTTGGGGATTGCCTCAACCCTGAACTGAGTAGTAGACCTGAACTTTCAGAAGTAGTACTTAATGAGGTGAGTAGCATGGCATGGATGCTTTAACTCTTCACCATCTGGATGAGCTATCATGTAAGTTCCTTCCTTGACGACTCGAGTAACCACATAAGGACCTTCCCAGTTAGGAGATAGCTTATTCTGTTGGGTTCTCCTTCCTGTTGCCTCGATCTTCCTTAGTACGTAGTCGCCCACTTGGAACGATCTTGTTTTCACTTTCTTGTCGTGGTAACTCTTGGTTCTTTACTTGTAGTTGGCCATTCGCAGGTAAGCTGTATCTCGTTTCTCGTCGACTAAATCCAGGTCGATCAATCTGTTGATGTTGTTCTGCTCCTGGTCGAAGAATGTTACTCTAGCAGTAGGAAATCTGAGCTCAGCAGGTGCCATGGCCTTTGATCCATATGTGAGAGTGAATGGGGTTTCCCCCGTAGGCCCCCGAGTGGTTGTGCGAACTGCCCAAAGAGCAAGGGGGAGTTCGTCCAACCAGTTATTGCGTTGACCTACGAGACCTGTCTTGAGTGCAGACAGAACCAGTTTATTCGCCGCTTCGGCCTTGCCCATTTCCTTGAGGATAGGTGACGAGAAGATTGCCAATGTTTGATTCCTACCCGATTCATCTCGCTTCGAAAGCTACGGAGGCTAGCAGCCGTTGTCAGACACTATTGCTCGAGGAAAACCAAATCGACACCAAATGAAATCATGAATGAAGTTGATGGCGTTTTCCTCTGTGATGCGAGCTAATGGCTTGGCCTCAACCCACTTGGTGAAATAGTCGATGGCAACGATCACATACTTGCAATTTCCTCGGGCGGGAGGGAAGGGTCCAATCAAGTCGACACCCTACATATCAAATGGCCAAGCTGCGATCACAGGAGTCTGCTCCGTTGTAGGCGTATGAGGAAGGTTGGCAAACCTTTGACATTGATCACATTGCTGAACAAAGTTGTGAGTGTCAGCTCTCATGTGCGGCCAGTAGTATCCCAAGGTAATCAACTTGTCGGCTAGAGTCCTGGCCCCCGGGTGTCCACCACAAATCCCACTGTGTACTTCATGTATCAATAGGGCGACCTCTTGAGGGTGGATGCACTTTAGCAATGGTCGAGTGTAGGATCTTCTGAACAGATCGCCTCCTTGAATGACGTACCTCGGAGCTTTCTTTTTGATAGCTCGAGCTTTCTTCTCGTCATTAGGCAGCTCACCACTTTCTAGGTACGCCTTCATTTCTTCGATCCAACACCTCTCATAAACCCAATTTCTTGAAGCGTCCTCTACACATTGAATTTTTATCCTCTCATAAGCTGGATTTTCGAGGAAAGAGATGGGCTCTTCATGTGGCTCATCTGAAGTGGCTAATTTCGAGAGGAGGTCGGCTAGCTCGTTGTCTTCCCGTCCAATCCTCTGAATCTCCCAGAATTCCAAATCCTTTATCAGCTCCTTCACCAGGTCGCAGTATTTGATCAGAGTGGAACTAAGTACCTCGTACTCGCCTCTAACTTTGGTTGACTACCACTGGGAGTCACAATAAGCCATGATTTTAGTCGCTCCAAAGCACTTGGCATACTCTATGGCTGCTACCAGGGCTTCATACTCCGCCTGATTGTTGGAGGCATCGAATTTGAACCTTAGTGACTCCTCGTACACGGTCCCCGACTCTGGCTCGATCAGGACAATCCCGGCTCCACTAACATTTTTGGTTGCTGATCCATCCGAGTAGACTTTCCAACAATAGTCGGGTAGAGTGATGGCGGGCTGGGACTCTTGTTCTTTCCCTTTGGTTTTCTCCTTTTTAGCTCGTTGCTCGCTGTCCTCCTTGGTGAACGTAAGCTCGACCAAAAAGTCTGCTAGAGCTTGAGCCTTCAACGCTTTTCTAGGTCGATACTCGATGTCAAATTCCGTAAGGGCAATTGACCAATTGAGCAAGCGACCTGAACTCTCCGGCTTGTGCAATATTTTTCTCAAGGGAGCATTTGTAAGAACCACTATAGGGTGAGCCAGGAAATAAGCTCGCAGCTTTCTTGAAGCTACGACTAGAGCATATGCGACCTTTTCAGCATTGTAGTACCTGCCCTCTACGTCTGATAGGGCCTTGCTGACATGGTAAACTGGCTTTTGAAGTCCTTCCTCTTCTCTAACCAAGACTGCTGCCACCGACTTGTCTCCCACAAACAGATACACAAACAAGGTCTCACCAGTGGTCGGGCTACTCAATAGTGGAGGGGTAGCAAGGTATTCTTTGAGTTGTTGGAACGACGAATGACATTCGGCCGTCCACTCAAAGTTTTTCGTCCCCCTCAATGATTTGAAGAAGGGGAGAGACCTTTCAGCCGACTTGGATATAAAGCGACCTAGGGCTGCCACCCTGCCCTTGAGTCGCTGCATCTCTTTTATACTTGTAGGCTCCTTCATCTCGACTAGAGTCTTGATCTTCTCCAGGTTAGCTTCTATACCTCTCTGGGACACCATGAATCCAAGGAACTTTCCAGCTGCTACTCCAAAGACACACTTGCTAGGATTGAGTTTCATGTCGTTTGCTCGCAGATTGGCAAATGTTTCTTTTAGGTCGACTACGTGACGTCCGGTCTTAGTTTTGATGACCATATCGTCGACGTAAGCCTCCATATTTCGGCCAATTTGTGAGGCAAAGACCTTGTTCACCATTCTTTGATAAGTCGCACCTGCATTCTTCAATCCAAATGGCATCGTATTTGTAGCAAGAGATGCCTCCGGCCGCTTGAAATGCCGTCTTGACTATGTCGTCCTCATGCATCTTAATCCGGTGGTACCCGAGTAAGCGTCGAGGAAGCCGAGGGTGGAGTGACCAGCGATGGAATCAACTAGTTTGTCGATTCTAGGAAAGGGGTAGCTGTCCTTCGGGCAAGCAAGATTTAGAGTGGTGAAGTCGACACACATCCGCCATTTGCCATTTGGTTTCTTCACCATGACCACATTGGCCAACCACGTTGTATGAGTGGCCTCCTTGATTATCCCTGCACTTAAAAGTTTTTGTACCTTAGCTTTTATGACCTCCTCCTTATCGCGAGCGAAGCTTCTCAATTTTTGGGGTCTGGGCTTTATAGTCGGGTTGACTTCAAGCTCATGAATCCGGCGACCTCTTCCTTTATTCCCCTCATATCTTCTACACGCCATGCGAAGAAATCATTACTCCCTTTCAGCAGCTCAATGATCTCTGCTCGCTCCTCGACTGATAGCTGCTTTCCAATTTGAATTTTTTGGTCGGGGTAGGAAGGGTTGGTGACTGCGATTCTAGCTCGTCCATGACCTCCGGCTCTGGACCATCTACGAGACTACGGGTCTCAATGATGATCTCCCTAACTCTTTGTCTCTCCTCGGCCCCCAGGTGTGGAGCTTCCTCAGCTATCATATCATCCATCTTATCTGCAACCTCGCTGGTGGTGGTGGTGGTGGCCCCCGAGTTATTGTCGATCTGGAGGCATAGGTTGCCTATGAGGACTTGGTCGACCATAACTACATCTGGATTGACCGCTGTGGTTTCAGAATGACGTGTCGACTCAAACATGACCTCGTCATTTGAGCGATAGGTCGACTCTTCCACATTGGTGATCGTTGACAATCGGGTAGTTTTGGTGGCGGGCGAGAGACAGCAGTAACCATCTGCAGGTCTCGATCTCTAACTCCACTTTTCTTCCTTTCTCTCGAGAACATGATCCGTGTAGGCTCGAGTTGTGCCTTGTACACAACCCACTCCAAAGAAAGTGTAGGAAACTTGACTCGTTGGTGGGGGATTGATGCCACCATTCCAAGCGCGACGACCCGGAATACCAAGTATAGCGGCGTAATCACTGTTCATATCTATCACAATAAATTGTACCTTCGATACTACCCCGTGGGGGTGCCAAGTCAAGGTCGACGTCGAGTTCAATCTGTCCTTTGGCATCAACTCGATGGTTGGTGAAACCTTCCAACCTGCCATCATATCTTTCCAGCTGCTCGTCATTAAGACCCATCTCTTGGAAAGTCTTGTAAAACAAAATATCTTTGCAGGCCCCCGTGTCGACTAAGAGTCTGCTCGTCGTACATCCATCGATTAGACCTGGAATGACGAGAACTTGCTCCCTAGCCGCCATATTAGTCGCCAGTTCGTGGGGGTAGAAGCTGATCATCTCATCCCTGACATCTCTCCTTGGAGGCACATGTGGGGCTTTATTGAGCTGAAAGATTTTATGCTTGATGGCAGTGTTACTGGCTTGTTCTATGATAACCCCCAAGTTCAATCTAGGTTGCCTTGGTCCTTGTTGTCCACCTGCTGGTTGCTCGCCCCCACCAACTTGAGGCCTTTTAACATATGCATCGAGCCTTCCCTGGTCGACCATTCTTTGGATGATACGCTTCAATCCCAAGCAATCCTCTGTGAGATGACCTGTGTCTTTGTGGTAATCACAGTACTTGCTGTTGTCCCTTCTGAACTTGTTGCCGGGGTTCATTGGGGCAGGTGGGGCTAGCTCGACCGCATTCATGATTTCAGTTCGACTCACCGTTAGGGGAGTGAAAGCCTCGGGCACCTTTTCTGTCGCCCTTGTCCTGTTCTTTCCATTTTTATTGTTTCCTCCATTTTTGTTGGAGTCCTTCTTGTCATCGGCGACCTCCACCTTGGGGCTTTTCCCGTTTTTCTTTTCTTTCCTTTCCTCGGCCAGTGCGACGTTATAAACCTTTTCGAACAACTCTTGTCGAGTTGTGACTGTACGAACTGTGAGTTCATAATCCATGTCTGCCGAGGAAATACCATTCCTGAAGCAGTTGATAACTTCCCTGTCAGTGAGATCTTCCTCGATCTTATCCACCATCTCCTTGAACTTGGTGAAGTAGCTCATTGAGCTTTCATTTTTAGCTTGCACCAAGTTACTTAGATCAGTAACTGTCACCTTTCGAGCTCCAGCAGTTGAGAAGCGATCTAGGAACTTTATCCTGAAACACGTCCAGGTGGAGATGCTACCAGCTGCCAAACCATTGAACCAGGTCAGGGCTGCCCCAGTGAGTGTGCTTATGAGAGCTTTACACATATTGTCGTCCTCATTGGCGACAAAGCACATTTTGGCTTCCAGTTGTGCTATATGACTTTTTGCATTGGTTGACCCTGAATACTTCTCTAGAAGGGGCAACCTAAATCCAGCAGGAGGTCGACTGTCTCTCAGTTCCTTGGACAGAGGTTGAAGAGCAAAGTCGATTCGTTCAACCTTTCCAATGTCCTTTTTCTTCTCCTCCTCCCATTGTTCGAACCTCTTTTTCATCAACAGCCATTCCCTAGCGTCGGGTCTGTCATCTCCTGCAGGGGGAACGGCATTTGACCTTTGACCTTCACTCCTGGGGGAGTTACCTGCCTACTCCTCCTGTCTCGATGAGAATGAGCCCTTTCTGATCGAACTGGAGACCTATGCCTGTCATTCCTTTGGGGCGACCTGCGCCTCTCATCCCTCGATGGCGACCTGCGCCTATTATCTCCGAGAGCGGCGACTGCGCCTTTCTTACTCTTATGGGCGACTGCGCCCATTCCTGTCCTTGTGAGATTCTGATCTTTGTGTCCGGGCAGGGGAACCACGTCAGCTTCTATTGGCCTCTAGATGCGTCCTCAAATCTGATTGAGCCTCCTGCTCCCTATTCCTGGTGAGGCTAGCCCTTAAGTCATTACTCGGCACATGAATGAGAGTTGGAGGTCGTTGAACTATCCTGTCTTCGCCGTTCTGTCCCACACCCTCATTAGGCCTAGCACTCCCGGCTCGTCGCTCCGTTGGATACTTGAGAGGGAGCCACTCTTTCTGAACATATATCCGCCTTCTCAGCCTCCTCAATAGCCAGTAACTCGGCCAGAATCTGGGCTCGCTCCAATAGCATTTCCTTTCTACTCAATGGGTTGGATGAGGGACCTGCCCTACTTCCAACATTCACATGAGCAGTTGGACGCTTAGGGGGAGGTGGAGCTCCTTGTCCCTCCATGTGTCTTTTCCCCCTTCTTGTATTGTATCTGGCAATCCCCTGCCATCAACAACACTGGTAGAACGTGTTGCTCTACCATGAGGGCGATTTGGTGGGGGAGGAGGTAGATTCGTGTTTTCAGCATTTGCATTGGTATCTACGTTGGTGTTGGCATTCACCTCATTGAGTTCATCAGAAGCCTCTGTCACATGCCCGTCTGGGGTTACCATTGTTGTAGGTTGATGAGATTTTCGAGGTCAAGCTAAAGCACGTTCCCGGCAATGGAACCAAACTGATGCCGCAAGAAAAGTGCTTATCAATCTTCCTCCACGTGGCAGGACAGATCACCTGGCTCCTTGACCTGAAATCAGAACCCACGACTAGCCGGACGTGTCTCCGGCTTAGACCCTCGGTGTGAAAGTAAGTATATGTTTCGGAGAGCAAATATTGTAAATGAACAATTGAATTCAAATGACAAAATTGCAGTTACCTTTTACTGTTTGGTAGTGATGAAGTATTTATAGACAATGGTGGTTGTATTTTTGGGGAGGCGACATGGGCTCCGAGATTTCAGTGGCAGTTACTTGTAATGGGAACGTGCCTGTAACGGTCCCTGATTTGTAGGGATGCAATTATGGAAAGGTTTGACTCACGTGCGCCCACATCTGCTAGGTCGACACTTGGTGATTAGGTCGAGGTCGCCATTTGTGGAATGGTCGACCTGACTGGCGGGTAGAGCATGGTTCGTACCCGAAGTGTAGTGTGGATCATTGATTCGGATCAAGCTAGGTCGGGACCTTGGAGATCGGACAATGAGCTTAAATCGACGGATGTTGTTACTGGGCCTTGGGCCTTTTGGTGATTGGGTCGGCTTCACTAAGAATGTGGATACCACGGTTGTCTGTGATTGGGTTTTAATCCGCTTGGCCCAACTCGACATTTTTGGTATGTTCAATTATAAATTGGTCATGGCAAAATTTTGATTTCTTCAAAATAAAGACCAATGTTTTGATTTTTTTTTATAACTCATTTCGGGATGAAGGGAGCTATAAAATTATTTAAATTGCAAAGTAGAAGAAATATTGATTAGTATAAACATTAACTATAGAGACAATATTTATTACTCAATACTCCCTCCGTCCCACTATACTTGACACTTCTTTCCATTTTGGGCCGTCCCACTATACTTGACACCTTCCAAAAATAACCAAGTTTTTATAATTTTATATTCACTCTACCCCACCACTCATTCTCTCTCTTCATTTTCTACCACACATTTATTCAACCAACACTACTATTTACCCCACTCATTCTCTCTCTTCATTTTCCACCACACATTTTTTTTATTTTATTTTTTTTCCTTGGTTTTTGAACCCACCCCTTGGGTGTCTAGTATAGTGGGACGGAGGGAGTATATCTTAAAATGAACGAATGACCCATATTAAATATATAGATGGAGACTTAAAAAATTAAGACCAAGCTTTTAGTAAAATGAGTACATGAACCATTTTCTACCCACATTAAAAAAAATCAAAAAATAAAATAAATTGAAATAATAATTTCTTTATCTTAAAATATATTTTTTTTCTTCACTAATTTTTATATTTTTTTCAATCAAATTAATTCCTATCTTATAAAAAAATTGTATAATAAGCAAAAATAGTTATGGCAAGTTAAACAACCATTTAGTACCCCATTGTAATTGTATGACTATTATCAATAGAAGTAACTATCTCCATTTATCCTAATTTCCCAGCCCAACATCAAATGTAAAATAAAACAATACTATATAAGTACTTATATTAAAAGAAAAAAAATAAGAGGAAAAATTTATAAAAATTAGAAAACAACAAAATAGAAATAAAACAAACATCATAATCATAAGGCATATGCATTTCTCTATATACAATTCTGTAGTATTTTATCATTTTAAAAAATTACATTAAAAACACAAACAGTTTTATCACATATGAAATAAGTTATTGAAATCAGTAAAAAAAAGGTAAAGATTGGAAATCTAGTACAAAAAAAAAGTGATATTTTTTTTATTTTTGATAAAGAGAATTTAAAAAATAAATAAAAGATTTGGTCATACCAAAAGGATAGTACAGTTATCTAATAAAAATTAATATCATTATTTTTCAAATGAAAACTTTCCATTAACTCATGCTCGTACATCTAAAAAAATATGTCATATTTATTTACATTAACTCATTATGAACATAATTATGATATTTATTTTCAATTTAACTTATTTAATTTTAAAAATAAAAATCAAAATCCTAAAATTACTAACAATTGTGTTAAATGAAAAAAATTTCCCCTAACACAACCCACTTCTACCTCACTCTTTTAAAATACCCAACAACCTCTCTCTCCTTCTCTATGTCTCGCTCTCCAAATAAAACACACACATACACACACGGTCTCTCTCTTCCCACTCCACTTTCATCCCCCTCAAAAACCCTTCCCCATTGCCGCCTCCAGATCCTTCCTCTCAAATGAATCACCTCTTCACATACCCCCTCTCTCTTTTTTTCTTCATCTTCTTAGTTTAACTATTCCACCCCAGCCACCCTTTCCGCAGCGCCACCATGACTAACAACCACACCAACGCCGCCGTTTTCTTCAAACCCTACCTTTGCTCTCCTTCTCTACGTCTCTCTCTTTCTCTCTTTCTTCCTCAGATTCTCAGAAAATCCGCTCAAACCACTTACCCCTTCCCGCCGACACACCACGACAAACCACCATAATGTCGCCGTTGTCTTCAACTTCAGATAAGTCTCTCTCTCTTTCTCTCTCTCTTGCTTTCTCTCCCTTTCTCTTTTTCTGCCTCAGATTTGTTTGGTTTAACTGTTTGTGTTTTATGTTTATTCATTGGTGTAAATCTGAAAGTGTGTGTTCGTGTGTGTGTAGATTTGAAATTATGGTGTTTGATTTTGGGTAACTTTTGAATTATTAGTGTATACTCCGTCCCTCCCATGATAATATATAAACTTTTCTTTTTGGGCGTCCCACAATAATATATACTTTCCTAAAATGGAAAGGAATCTTTACTATTCCTTTCACACATTCTCTCTCCTATATTATTTTAATACTCACATCACCATTATAATTTACTATTCTCTCCACTCATTCTCTCTCCTATTTTATTTTCACACTCACAACACTTTCAATATAATATTTCCTCCTTAATTCCCGTGCAAAACCCAAAAGTCTATAAAAAGATGTGACGGGGGAGTATGAAACAATCTAATTATTTGTTGTTTGATTTTAGATTATAATTGGTTACTTTGTTTTCTCTTTATTTTAATTTATTGTTCTTTAGTGGTTGGGACATGGATTATAGTGGTCGGCAGTGGCGGAGTGCCGGTGGAGGAGATGGTTAGTCGATAGTGATGGTGGTAGGGAAGAGAATTGTGAAGACATGATAAATTTTGAATTTTGTTTTGTTTTATTTTCATTTTGTTTTGTAAATTTTATGTTTTGTTTTTCATTTTTAACATATTTTGAATATTACAATTATACCCCTATATTAAAAGACTTAGTTACCCTTAATGTAATATTGTGTGGACTATTTTGCCTTTCTTTGATGTTGACATTTTTTTGAGGGGGAATTTCAGGCTTTCTTTATTATATATTGTTATTATATAAAATTAAATTCTGCATCCATATCAAATTACTAAATATAAATAAACAATAATAAATAATTAAGAGAGAAATTATAAATAAACAATACTAAATATTGTAAGTGAAAAATTAAATAGGAGAGAGAATGAGTGAAAGGAATAGTGATTGGTTAGACGATTTTGATCCTAATAATTTTGATATTATAATTATACCCTTATATTAAAAGACTTAGTTACCCTTAATGTAATATTGTGTGGACTATTTTGCCTTTTGATGTTGACATTTTTTTGAGGGGGAATTTTAGGCTTTCTTTATTATATATTGTTATTATATATATAGAGATTTCAATGTCTACCTTATATTCATGATTTCTTTCTCAAAATACTGACCAAAGTAACTCATTTTTTTGAAACTCTCTAAACGGCATAGCGAGTTTATAATTTTTTCGTTTAAACTCTCTACACGGTGTAGCGAGTTTAAATTTTGATATTAAAGAAGAAATGAATTTGAACTCGCTACTCGAAGTAACGAGCTCTAAGTTTCCATAAGTTTCCATCATTTACTAACCACAATACTAATTCTCCTCTCCGTTACGCTTTAAATTACAAAATAAAAATATAAAAATTATGTTTTATGTTTTAATAAAGAAAACTAAAAGGAAATATTATTTTTTCCGCCTCAAATAAATACTTTAAAAAATGTACTTTTGTAACAAAATTATTTCATTTATTTAGGAAATGAATATTAGTTTCGACTCAAAATGAATAACCAAAAAAATACTACTATATTTTTTGTCAAAAATAATGAACATTACTTCCTTTATCCCAAAAAATAATTATTTTTTAAAATATTCATTGATACGAATGAAGCAATGCTCATTTTTTTTATAGAAAGTAGTATTAATTTTGGGATGAAAGTAATATTTATTTTTGAAATGATGGAAATATTTTTTTAAAGATGTAGAATTTTTTTTCTGTCCAAAAAATAAATGAACATTGCTTCCTTCGTATCAATGAACATTCAAAAAAAAAAAATATTACTTTATTCGTCTCAAAAATTAATGTTCATTTTTTGAGACGAGGACACTAACATTATAAGCATTAATTTTTAGAAAAGAATACTACTTCGTTTAAAAAATTATTACTTTTTTCGTCCCAATAAATATTTTAGAAAATAATACTAATTCATTTGTCTCAAAAATTAATGTCATCTTAATGTCGTATTTTGAGACGAATACACTAACATTACAAACATTAATTTAGAGACGAATGAATGAAGTAGTATTATTTTATAAAACATTCATTGTTTATTTATTTCTTTAACCAAAATGTAGTAGTATTTTTTGGTTATTCATTTTGATTCGAAAGTAATATTCAATATTGAAATGAAGGAAATAATTTTTTACAAAAGTACATTTTTTTTAAAGTATTTATTTGAAACGGAAAAAATAATACTCCATTTTAGTTTTCTTTATTAGGACATAATTTTATATTTTTATTTTGTAATTTAAAGCAAGACGGAAACGAAGAAGTATTATTGTGGTTAGTGTGCCACGGAATGAATGATGTAAAGTTAGAACTCACTACTTCAAGTGTCGAGTTCAATTTTTTTTTTTTTAATACTATCAAAATTTAAACTTGCTACCCGTATAACGAGTTTCATAAAATGGGTAATTTTGATTAATAGTTTGTAAGAATTGTTATTTTGGAATATATTTTTTTAAAAGTAATATTTTGAAAAAAAATCGAAAAACGTATCAAAAATGAAAAGTAAAACAATTAATTAATCTAAAATGAAAGAGTATAAAAGTAACATTAGTTTTATGGGAGGGACAGAGGTAGTTGATTGGTGAGAGAATCCACTCATTTGATTATTGTCAGCAGAATCAAATCAAATGATACTGTACCCAAGTAAGTTCTGATAACCAGCTTGCTTTTGCTTCTTCCAAGTTTAAAAACAACTTTATTTCAACATTCCTTTTTTGGATTCTAGTTTCTTGGAAATTACATACTCCCTCCGTTCCGTCGTCTGATGAAAAGGCACAAATTTTCTTTTTGGGTATCCCATTTAAAAAGACATTTTCTCAAAAAGGAAAGTTTTAATTACTATTTCACCCATTCATTTTCTCTCCTACTTTACTTTTACACTCACAATATTCTCTCTCCTAACTATTTCTCCCACTCATTCTCTCTTCTATTTAATTTTTCATACTCACAACATTTAAACTTTTTCTCTTTCTTACATCATTTTTCTTAATTTGCGTGCAAGATTGATTTTGTGCCTTTTCAAACGGGACGGAGGGAGTATTTACTGTCTTACACAATTTTTTGGACCACCCATCTATTATGTTTTTCGATAAATAAATCAGAAGAAGGTATACTTCTTGTCACCTCATTCCAGTTTTGCCCTTCTCTTCCGCAGCGCAGCCGCAGACGATTGAGTCATTGACGAAGGCGAACGGCGACGGCGAGCACTTTCTCACCTCTCCCCGCCGTTCCTTCTTCTCCTCTTCTCTCGAATCTCGATCTCAGTCACAGTGGTCCGGGCCATCCATTAACACGTTTGTGGATCTTCCACTCATCTACGATGTTGTTGAGTGAAGGGTTCAACCGAGAAAATCGCACCAGCTAACAAACCTATGTTCCTCTGAAAGGTGAGTCGCCTTTGCAATTTTCATCTTGCTCTACTTTGATCTTTATTGCTGGTTTGAGACGCAACAATGGTTTTCTATTTCGCTTCATTTTAGCATCAATTTTATTTTCGACATTCTAATTTATAGCCTGGGGATAAATCATGGCTGTCGCGTATAAATTAAGCATTTAGGGTTTTGGTTATGGAAGTTATGATAATCAACCAACTTCACCCTAGTCAATTTGAAGTGTATTTTCCCAATCTGATATCAATTGGAGGGCTCTTGCCCAGCATTTCTTATAAAATGTTTTGGCAAAGCTAAAATTATGACATTAGACTTGATTGGCTAAAATGGGAATTGGATATAAATTTGTGAGTGCAAGAAATAATATTTTATACCTACAATGAAAATGACAATCAAATATAATGAATTTCAGGTGAGGAAGCTGGAATTCCTGATCGCTTTCCTAGTATTTACTATCGCTGCTTGTTTCTTAGTGGAGCTTGGGTATGCAATATACTTCAGAACTATTATATGGCCTTTTTGTTCCCCAACTCAAAGGAGATGGTGCTACGGGTCTGGCAATTTCCCTCCTAGGTGCAATGGTCATGCCGTAAGTTTTTATAATTTTAATTGGCATGCTCTCATCCTCTTGCAAATAAATCTTTTCTTAAATAATATTTTTTCCTGCACTTCATTCGGGCATAATCTTTTCCTACACTCAGCTCTTGTTCTTTCAAGGAAAATCCCAAGATCTGTTAGTGGCATCAAAGTAATATCTCATCTCTAATGGACTAGAGCGAATTAGTATTTCTTCTTAAATTTCTGATATTATATGTTCGTGTTAGACTCTGTTTGACTATATAACTAAGAATTAGTACTCATGTCTTATCACATACACCGTATACAGGAGGCTTGCAGATTTTATTTGATAGAAAGTGGGATAGCTCTTGTGATGGCCTTTCTTATCAATATATCAGTTATCTCAGTTAGTGGCACAGTTTGCAGTTCTTCAAATTTAAATGCAGACGATCAGAAGAGCTGCCAGGACTTGGATTTGAACAAAGCCTCCTTTTTGCTTCGAGTATGTGACCGCTACTTTTCATTTAGTGTTAAAAAAATACTCCCTTCGTCCCATAATAAATGCCACACTTTCATTTTTGGCGAGTCTCAAAATATATGCCGCGTTTCTAAATAAAGAAATAGTCTTAAAACAATTTTATTATTGTACAAGCAATGCATAAACAAGTAAAGCGCATTTCATATAAACATTGACAAATTTATTATGGGACAGAGGGAGTATATATTACTGCGAATCTTCATGACAGGGATTGACTTTGATATTGCTCACAGAATGTATTGGGAAGATGGAGCTCTAAGCTGTTTGCCATTGCTTTGCTGGCATCCGGACAGAGCTCTACTATAACGGGAACATATGCTGGTCAATATGTTATGCAGGTACTTTGCCAATCTTTCAAGCGACCTTTAGCTGTAGCTCTTAGTTTCTGTTTTGATATGCTGGTCAACTATGTGTCTTTATCAGTTTATTGCATACTTATTAATAAAAATGTTTACATTTGGCACCTAGTCAACGCTTATCCCTCCTAGTCAACGGTCCCGCATGGGTCCCGCGGGATTCCCGTCCCGTCTCGTCCCGTTCCCGTCGTGGGACAACATAATTTCGTCCCGTTCCGTATTCCCGTATTGACGGCTCTAATCCAAATATCTGTTTATGTTTTTCATATATTTTTTTTACTTAATAAAACCTTTCTTTTTTGTCCCCATGTTTAACATTTGTGTTTCATATACTGTATTTGTTACGGATAATATATATTGATCAAGCCAAATTGTATTTGTATCAACTCAGCCAGAATCAACAGATCGGATATCTGAATTTGCCTCAAATAAGCCTAAAAGAGAATAACAAATAATAAAACTAATTCGTTGCTTTACCGGCCAATACCATATGGCGTGAGAGTAAATATTGTTTTAGAGAGAATAAGAAAAGAATTAAGGAAAAAGATTAGAGAAATAGAATAGATTTGATTTTGAATACTCCCTCCGTCCCATAGAACATTACACGTTTATTATTGAGAACGGAAAATAAGGAATAATGTTATTAAAGTAGGTGTTGTGAGTGGGAGGAGAGAGAATGAGTGGAGAAAATAGTAAATTATAATGGTGTTGTGAGTATTAAAATAATATAGGAGAGAGAATGAGTGGAGAGAATAGTGATTTAAGGTTTCCTTTTTAGGAAAGTGGGACTTTAAAGAGGGGCGCCCAAAATAGCAAAAGGGGTAATGTTCTATGGGACGGAGGGAGTATGTCGTATCTTATTTATAGGTGATAGATATAGTAATTCTTAAGAATAGGGATCTAAATTAGAGTTGGATTAGAAAAGTGTATCTTGACCCCTATTAGGGTCCTTCATAAACTGGAATCCTTGTAGAAGTAGGAGTATTCGAGCACCGCTGGGTAGAGGGATCTTCTCTTAGGTGTAAGCGAGCGCCACGGCTGAATTATGTTGTTGGTAACGTCTCTTGTTAGGCATGCTCGTGCTCGTTCCAAGAACGAGCTCACCTTTGGCTATTAAGTCGTCATTAATCTTCCCGGTTCTCTCCTAAAGGTACCGAAATGATCTTGGTCTGAACTCACGTTATAATAACAGAACTATGAGCTCGCGCTTGTTGTGCTAGGCCTTAACACGGACTGATCCAAGAAGGTAAATGGGCCTCCAAGAGGAGGTCGATCACCCCCTAGGAGGGACAGAAGAGAAAGGACCCTTCCAAGGGATGAATGGGAAAGATCGCCATCTTTGTGCAAGCGCGGACCGAGGGCTGCGAACACCGGACTGCGGTCATCATGGCGGGCTGCGAGTCCGAAGTGCGGACTAGAAGACCGCGGGCTGAGCTGAGGTTGTTACTGGCCTGCGGGTTTGTGGTTCTGTACGGCGCGGGCTGCAGTTATGGAGACATGTGGATTTCTCGGACAAGGAGGTCATCGGTGCCCGCTGCGATCACGGAGATCGCAACTCAAGGTTTTTGCTATTGCCCTGAGTTCGTGAATGTTGCCCAGATACACTCGATCTATGATCTAGAATTCTCGATCTGTTCCATCCCGCCTTATTTAGATTTGAAAGGCATCATCTAAAAAATCGAAACCATAACTGGAATCTTCGGAGCTTGCTGATTACAAGTGCGGGCATGGGCGTCGGGCTTTTGCTCTGAGCTGTTTCCTTGCGGGCAGGTCTCTGCGAGCAGCGGGCTGGCCCCTATGACCGCATCTTCTATAGTTATATCCGGATTTTCACGAGCTGCCACTGCCATGGCACGCCAACTGTTCGATCAAATGTCCCATAGAAACCTATGCTCAACGAGTTAATTTCGAATTTACGGTAGTACAGGTAAATCTCTCCTCGTAAACCGATTGATTGTCTTTGTTGTTTTCTGATTTTGGGATACAGACCTTTCCTACCAAGTTTAATGACCTCGTTAGATATCCATTATGCGGGCTGCGGCCCGAGGGATGGCCGGGTGAGGTGAGACCGCGGTCTGCGGACTGAGGTTCTGCCTCCCGGAGTGCGGTCAGATTTTTCGAGGGCGCGGTCCGGAGGGAGGAGGTCGGCAAGACCGCAACTCGGTCTTAGTCTATGACTCCCGTCCCCTTTTATTTTACGGGACCGCTCCTTGCCCAATTTTCTGTCAATCACGTGGGTTGTCCTTTTTTTTGTCCACTTGGTAACGCCATCTTCTCATCCACTCAAAAATTGTTGACAGTGCTGTTCTTGTTGACTTTTGTTTAAAAAGTATCATCATAATTGTACTCTTCACCCTTTTCTCTTATCCTTGTGCCAGCTTTATCATTTGCTTTTTCCCCTATCCCTTTCATTTTTGCTGCCAAACATGATTGCATAGGACAAGACATAAATATGAGTAACCCATGTACATGTATTTTGGCCGGTGAGTTTTCTAGCTCGGCCGGTGACGGGTATAGCCGGAATCCGGCGAAAAACGTTGGTACTTTGAAATACTATTGTCGGAACACTGATAGTAGTGATTTTTTCGCCATTATTCTCGTCTGGTTAAGGGAAATCCGGATTTTTTGTTACTTCCGACTCGTCGGAATATTATTCCAGCCACTTTTTTTTTTGTCCATTTTTTTGACAACAAAAATACTCTTTGATTGCTCAAGTTAGGTGGCGGCTGTCCACTTTCATGGGATGTTGGTCAGCTATTTAGCTTGAACATAAAAGGTTTCTTGATAAATTCCGGTGATTTGCTCCGGCGAATAATTCTGGCTAGGTGGTCGGTATTTTCATATGTTTTTCAAAGAGGGTTTATACGAGGTAGTGTTTACTAGGAGGGAAAAAGGAGAATGGTTGTCCTTAAAACCACATCCAGTGCTTGAATAGTTTCATGGGGTGCATCATGTTGTCTCTCTCTTTATCTCCGGCTCCATTTTTTCCGACGACTTCTCCTTGGTTGTTCAAGCTAGGTGGCGGCTATCCACTTTCGTGGGTCTCGGCGACTATTTAGCTTGAACATAAGAAGCCTTTGATATCTATTCCGATGAATAATTCCGGCTAGGTGGACGAAACGTAAAATTTGGTTTTTTCAAAAAGTCCACATGAGGTGGTGGGGAAGGTGGCTGCCACTTTTGGAAAGTGGTGAAAGGCATGAAAAAACGATCTCTCTCCGTGGTCATCTTTTCCGGTGGTGTCATATCGAAAAAGATGACGCTTCCTGGGAATGGAACCATCGATGACGCCATGAAAATAAGCATGTATAGGGGTGGTAAATGTTGCAGAAAACACGTCGCACCTCGGCCAAGATCTGCAAAATAGCATCGTTAGGGGTGCGGGTGGTTGCCCCGCTATAAACCTCGTGTGTAAGAATAAGTATGTGTTTGAGAGTAAACTGTATATGAGTGCTCTAGAGAGTATTGTAGAGAGAGAGAGATAGTAGATGTATGACATACCTTTCCAAGTGAGGAGGGTTATAGTTTATATAGGGGAGTAAGTGTGTACTTATTTGGGGGGGGGGTGTCCCACTGTATGTATTTGGTATGCGTATATATATGATATATTTTACTGTATGAGACTGTGTATATGTGTATGTATAAATATATCCAAAAGTTAGGGTTCATCATGTCCATTGAAATAAACAACATACATTTCCGTAAAATAACTCGTTTTCCGTTGTTTGGTTATTTTTCGGAAAACGTTTTCCCCATTTTTCGCTATTTGGTTGTTTTCCGGTGTTTGGTTGTTTTTTCAGAAAATTGAGAAAACGTTTTCCGAAAAACATTTTACGCCCTTCCTAAGTAAAACGACTTACGGATTTTTCCTAAGTAAAACACTTTTCGGAAAAGGGTGCCTTTCATGTACAACTCAAATTTCATAAGGTACAACATTCTACTTCCTCATAATAGTAATAGTAATAGTATCTATATATATAATAATAATAATAATAATAATCATCATAATATATATATATATGCATATATATATTAATCATAAACATAATCATAATATATATATATATATATATATATATGTGTATATATATATATATATATATATGTATATATATATATATATATATGTATATATATATATATATATACACACATATATATATATATATATATATATACACATATATATATATATATATATATATATATATATATATATATATATATATATATATATATATATTCATAGTAATAATAATACTAATACTAATAATATGTATATATATGTATGTATGTATGTATATATATATATATATATATATGTGTATGTATATATATATTCATAATAATAATAATAATAATAATAATAATAATAATAATAATAATACTAATAATATGTATATATATATATTAATAATAATAATAATACTAATAATAATACAAATAATATGTATATATATATATATATATATATATATATGTATGTATGTATATATATATTCGAAAAATATTTTCATTAAACACATGAAAATATTTTTCGAAAAACATTTTCCTTACCTAACAGCCGAAAACATTTTACTCCCTTCCTAAGTAAAACGACTTACGGATTTTTCCTAAGTAAATCATTTTTCGGAAAAACATCTTCATTTTTCGGAAAACAGCTTCATTTTACGGAAAATATTTTACATGAAAACATTTTTCGAAAAACGTTTTACGTCGAAACAAACGGAGCCTAAACTTAAAACTACTCCCGAAAGATAATGCGGATTAGACTAGATAAAAATTACTAGTAGAAATTAACTAGTGGAATGGGGACCCGCGGAATCTATATATCGTATATGTCACTCATGTCTAGAGCTAGGATTCTTCTGTAGCCTCAATCTCCCTAATACGGACCGTGTGTATTCAAATACACAAAATAAAAAATATTTTGGCCATTTTTCTCCTTGTAGCTTCCATAGCTAACTAACATAACTGAATGACATGAGGTTTTTTCCATTTCATTAGATGGTGGGGTTTTAAATCCATGGGGGGTACCGTCGTTGTTGTGATAATCATCCGGCGGAAAAAAATCTATATAGATTGGCCCCTCTTTTACTAGATCATCCACGTATTGATAATTTTCCTTGGTAGTCATATCAGACACATCATGAATGTTATTCCACTCATCACCTGCTGTTCGTGATAAAACTAAAACTAAAAAAAGTCACCATTCCTCACTTGATCCATGGTCGATAAAATTCCCATCTGGGGCTCCAGAAATGATTCCTTTAGAAGAAATGGGCTGCCGTATAGGGAGTGGTATTGGGGGCAGAGAAACCAACAAGTCGTTAACCAAATCGGTGATACCTGCGTTGTTCATACCATTGTTAAAGCCACAGAATTAAGATATCGTATTCATTATGAAAAATTATACAAGGCTCCCCCATTTGACAGATTATCCGTTGAATACATTGAAAATAGGGTAGCTACATACATTGGTCAAAATAAAGTGACAAAGTACCAAGCCAAGTATTTAGCCGGTCAAATTATTGCTGGTGAGGGGATTTTGACAATTGAAGATTATCGTTTGCCAAAAGGTCTCAAAGGAGAGAATAGATGGTTACCTATCCACTGCATACCCCCGCATGTCCTTTTATTTTGGCCGGCTAAATACTTGACTTGGTACTCTGTCACTTTATTTTGATCAATGTATGTAGTTACTCTATTTTCAATGTATTCAACGGATAATCTGTCAAATGGGGGAGCCTTGTTTAATTTTTCATAATGAATACGATATCTTAATTCCGCGACTTTAACCATGGTATGAACAACGCAGGTATCACCGATTTGGTTAACGACTTGCTGGCTTCTCTGCCCCCAATACCACTCCCTATACGGCAACCCATTTCTTCTAAAGCAATCGTTTCTAGAGCCCCATATGGGAATTTTATCGGTCATGGATCAAGTGAGGAATGGTGAGTTTTTTTAGTTTTAGTGTTATCATGAACAGCAGGTGATGAGTGGAACAACATTCGGGAAGTGTCCGATATTACTACCGAGGAAAAGTATCAATACGTGGCTGATCTAGTAAAAGAGGAGCCAGTCTATATAGATTTTTTTCCGCCGGATGATCATCACAACGACGGTACCCCCATGGATTTAAAACTCCACCATCTAATGAAATGGAAAAAACCTCATGTCATGCCGTTATGTTAGTTGGCTATGAAAGCTACAAGGACAAAGATGGCCAAAATATTTTTTACTTTGTGTATTTGAATACACACGATCCGTATTAAGGGAGATCGAGGCTACGGAAGAATCCTAGCACTAGACATGAGTGGCATATATGCTATATGGATTCTGCGGGTCCCCCATTCCACAAGTTAATTTTTATCTAGTCTAATTCGCATTATCTTTCTGGAGTAGTTAAGTTTAATGTTTATGTAATTTCAATTTTATTTCGGCAGGCTTAATGATCGATCGGATTTGTTGTTTATTTCAATGGACATGATGAACCTTGACTTTTTGGATATATTTATACATACACAGTCAAATATACCATATATATATATACTCGTATCAAATACATACGGTGCCCCCCCCCCCCCAAAAAAAAAAAAAAATAATAAGTACACACTCCCCTATATAAACTATAACCCTCCTCACTTGGAAAGGTATGCCTTACATCTACTCTCTCACTCTACAATACTCTCTAGAGCTCTCATATACATTTCACTCTCAAACATGTAGATCACGGAGATAATGGGGGCGTAACGGTCTCCGAGATTGTAGGAGACGGTTACGAAATGACGTCGTAAGATGCACGTGTCGTTTGATCGAAGTCGACCAGACTTCGTGCCTTGACTAGGCAGAAAATGGACAAGTAGTGGATCGTATGTCGTCGTTAGACGTCAACTTGGTTTTAATGATTATGTCGTCGTTGTAAGCCTCCATGTTTCGGTCAATTTGACTAGCAAAGACTTTGTTCACCATTCTCTGGTAGGTCGCCCCTGCATTCTTCAGCCTGAATGACATCTTTGTGTAACAGTACACCATTCTTATTGCTTGGAAAACTGACTTTTCAATGTCATCCTCATTCATCCTGATATGGTGGTAACCTGAATAAGCATCTAAGAAGCTGAGGGTGGCATGACCAGCAATAAAGTCGACCAACTTGTCTATACAAGGCAAGAGATAACTATCCTTTGGGCAAGCCAAATTCAAATCAATGAAATTGACGCACATTCTCCACTTTTCGTTGGCCTTTTTTACCATCACCACGTTCGCCAACCATGCGGTATATGATGCTTCTTTGATGATGTCAGCACTGAGTAACTTGTCTACCTACTGTTTGATGGTGATCTCCTTATCATGAGCAAAAACCCTCAACTTTAGCTTTTGGCTCTTGAATTTCATTGTGGGGTTGACCTCGAACTTGTGTACTGCGACCTCTTCCTTAATTCCCTACATGTCTTCGACTCTCCACGCAAAGACATCCAAACTTATTTTCAACAAGGCGACTATGCAGGCCTTTTCCTCGGGTGGTAACTGTCCACCTAACTTGATTTTTTGCTCGGGGTAGGTGGGTTGGTTTCTACCTCTTCCAACTCGTCTACTGGCTCTAGCTTCGGGCCATCCTTGAACTGTAGGGTTTCAGTGATGATTTCCCTAACTCTCCTCCTTTCTTCTTCTCCATGGTTTGGAGCCTTCGTCTCAATCATACCATCTAGCTCGTTGGCCATCTCACTAGTGTTGGTGGCCCCCGAGTTTTGGTTAACTGAGAGGTCTAGGTTTCCAATGGTAATTTGGTCAACCAAAACTGTTAGCTGCTGGAGAGACCTGTCGCCTCCACCATGACGTGGTCAGGTGAGGGATAGGTCGTCTCGTGTTGCACTGGTTCCCTTTCTTTTTCTACACACCGGATAGGAGCCAACCTCGAAGTTGTAGTGACAGACTTAAAAAATTTCCAACTTGCCTCTGGAGTTTCTACCTCGAGCTCCCTTTTCTTCTTGGACTTAAGAACATGGTCAAGATACTCTCTGACGGGGGATTGAGGGGATCATTCCTAAGTACCCCAATCTGGACTGCTCTCCATCCGAGCATACGGAAAACACTAAGGGTTCACCTCCCCGCGATCACGAAGTCCCGTAACTTCCCAAATGACCAAACTGATCAAAACAAATCAAAAGAGGGACTTTTCAGGCATTAAGAATTGTCAGAAGGGCCCTGCAAGGCCCTGCAGGAATGGCACAAAAGTAAAAAAACTAACAGATTAGAGGGAGAGCCGTACAGACTTAACTGGAGCCATACGGATCTCTTTGATAACACGCCACATACACAAAAGTCAAGAAAAATTGACACTGCTTAGGCGATTCGTACGGACCTCTATGTAGAGCCGTTCGGACCTCTTTGACACCCTCCAGAGGCTATAAATACAGCCTCTTGTAGCCTCATTACAACACACTAAAACCTCCTCCAACTCCTTTCATCCCAAAACCAAAGCCGGCGACAAAAATTTATCCTAAAAAAAACCCCTCCCAAAGCCAAGCAGCACAAAAAACTGCAAACCCGAGGAGAGTGAGCATTAGGTGACATTCTGCCTAAGTGAGAGCAGAATTCTCTCATTCTTAAACCCCCCGAGCAAACCCTCACACTTCCTCCACGGAAACAAATCACTAGGAAGATAGAAAAGAACCAATATTGGTGAGATCTCCTTCCAAACCCTAAATAACGATTTAGTCTTTCATTTTCCAATCTTCAATATATTATGAATTGTTGTCATCATTCCTAATGTAGTCTTTACTTGCTTTATACATTGTAGACCCAAACCATATAAGTGATCCTAAAAGGCTTTCCATGCACAATGTGCTTAACAATGGGTCTGATGGTGATAGTGATTTGTTCATATTCCATGTATCGTCTTTCCATTATTTACTTTCAAATGTATTTTATTTCTTAAATGAGCACACACACACACAACTTTCGAAAAAGGGTTAGAAAGACTCATGGAAATGAGGCATTTCGGGTGAGCACAAAAATCTCTTCCCGAAGCGTAACCTGACCTCCGAACTCAAAATCTCACCAAAAGCTTTTTGTCAAAGTTTTGGGCTTATAACAAAACGGCGTGGAGACTCTCTTTTCAAATAAATTCATCCGTCCAATCTTTGAAACCACTTCTCACCTCCTCCTTCCCAAGGAGAGGAAAGCCCCGACGCAGCTCGGGCGGCGCCGCCGGATCGGGTAATTTCAGTTGGCGACTTTGCTGGGAAAACAAATTTGTTTTAAAACTTCTTTCACAAAAAAATGGAGTCTTTAAAACATTGCGCGGGTCAAACTTTCGTTTCCCCCTTTTTCGACCGTTGTGTGTGTGTTACTTACCTTTTCCTTTACTTTTTTACTTTTGCTTAAAAAAAGTGCTTTGTACATGTCTTGCTCTTGGAATTATCTCTTTTTGTACATATTGGGTACATGAAATGCTTTTGCTTTTTTTACTTTGTGCATAAAATGTTTTGAAAGTCATTTCTCATTTTGCTCAAAAAGAAAAGATGTTTGCATGCATATCCATGTCTTTAAAACACATTTTGCAAAACTTCTATTTTTACTCAAAAAGGAATTTTAGTGACTACACACTACACCCACGCTTACCATGTACACTTGCACACTACAACCCCAAACCCGGGATGGTCTCAGTTGCAGTTCGAAAGGTGTTCCTATGCCTCTCCTGCGCGCACGAGATCATTCCAAACAGCCCATCCTCGCCAGTGTCAACCATGCACTATTCGCATCACACTTTGTCCGAGACTTAGCTGGTTTTTGACCCGGTCCGTGTCATGAAAGCCTAAATGTATATCCCATATTAATCAATTTCTGAGTCAAAACCTAAAAGTCAAGATCCCTTGTGATCTTGGTTTCTAGTTTTGACCTAGACAACGACCTATATCGGATATACATCAAAGCTCAATGTGACACCATGTCATCAAGTCAAAATCCCAAAGGTCAAAGATCCCTCGCGAAAGCAAGTCAAAGAAAGGTCATGCCAAAATCTTGACCCGATCTTGATTTAAGGATGCTGGCTTTGTTCGCAATTCGCATGGCGGAAATATTCAAACTCGCGTGACAAACTCGGTCCTTAGCCTCATTTCTCTTTTCGGTCAGTGGAAACCGCTTGCCCTATAGGACCTTCGCTCGGGTTGTCCACCCTGGGAGGTCGAAATATAGGTGAAAACGAGGGTCTTATAGACGTAATGATGGTTTCCACTGACCCATGATCTAGAATAGTTGCGAAA
Organism: Adenophora triphylla var. japonica; assembly: GCA_022495995.1. Taxonomy (NCBI): domain Eukaryota; kingdom Viridiplantae; phylum Streptophyta; class Magnoliopsida; order Asterales; family Campanulaceae; genus Adenophora; species Adenophora triphylla. Next base: position 811,223 of record JAFEMH010000287.1, on the reverse strand, counting down.
AAGAAGAGCAATCTTTTATTACCGTTTAGGATTTTGAGATAACATGTTTTAAGTAAATTGAAACAGCTAAAACAAAAAAGGAGAACTGCATGTCGCATGAGCTTTCCCCTTCGGCCCAAAAAAAAAACACCCTCCTCGAGTCTAAAACACTACTTTTCGCCTACTGCAGCGAACCGAGAGTGGTTAAGGGTTTCGGGTTGCCGTCTTTTCAGCATCAAGGTCACAAGGCCCGACACTCCTTCTGGTTCAGCAGTTCGAACAGTCCGTTATTCTCCAATGACAGGATCGATAGATAACAGTGAAGGGAATGAGACTCCGCCAATCTCCAAACAATGGAAGAAGTACTGCAAGCTTTCGAGGCCATTAAGAAATGCCAAAGAAGAGCAACAAGCTTGGATAGCAGATACCATGCGCCGTCGTGGAACAATTGCGGTCCCCCAACCTGATGGGACGTTCATTCTCATAGAAGACGAAGACGTGCCAGCTCCTTCAGCTTCTCAGAATTATCATCAAGTCTCTCCTCCGCAAAGCTACGGAAACCCAACAATGCGAAGTAACTCCCGCTCAAAGCTCCAGTCAAGCAGCTCCGATTTTCTGACCTCAGTATAATCAGTTTCCCAGTTCCGCTCCATAGACTCAATATCAACAGCACACCTATGGGCCCGCTCCTTCAGATCCTAATGCCTCTCAGTATCCCTCGGGATTCAATCCTTTGCCCCGTATGACCCCAGAAGCTACAACTTCAAGCCGCAATGCCTGCCAGGGACGGACATTCCGAGCAGATACCTCGATGTTTCGAACTTGTCACCTGCCAGACTGCCTCTCGGGGCTAATGAAACATTTCCTCAGTTTCCAAACACGGTCCAGCATGGCCTAGATAATCGTGCCCCTGGCTCCGGTTTTGGCAATCAAGGGTATGGATTGGTATCCACTCACTTGCCTCCCCAAGATTCTCGAATGGCGATCCCATCAGCAAATCCACCTCCATCTTCGGGTTCCATCCCAGAAACCGGCAACCTACCTCTGCCTAATGACCCCCATGTGGCTTGGTTAGTAGAACGTGTAAAAGAGATGCAAGGGAAGATTGTCCTTAAGCAAGAGGAAAGAGGTTACCAGAGCAGCCCACTTCATTCAGAACCGAGCCCCGACGAATAACGGTCCCCCTCAAAAGAAGCGCTTCCAGCCTCTTGATAATCTCGAGATGCCCTTGAGCCAAGTCTTCGAGGCATTAGTAAAGCGGAACATTCTCAAGCCCCTTAAGAATTATCAACCGAGGAAATCCAACCCTAACCTGGATATGAGCAAATGGTGTGCTTTTCACAACTACGCCGGCCACACAACCGCCATTGCAACGTACTGAAGCAAGTGGTCCAAGGGTTAATCGAAGAAGGAAAGTTGGAACGCCCCCGTGGTCCTAACACAGTCGGAAATTCGTTCCCCATATCCAAATAGCCTTCAATATTCTCCCGGGTTCACCCCGTTACCCATATACGAGCTCCAAAATTACGGGATAAAGCCCCGATTCAACCCAGACAAGGCTTCCGCATATCCAAACATATCAAGCCTGCCACCGCCAACCTTGCCTGTGGGAGCGGGAGAAACTTCCCCTCGATATCCCGGTGGCCAACAAAACAATGCCTACTTCCCCAATCCGGGGTATGGACAAGTTTATACTCGGGACCTTCGAGTAGCAATTCCCTCTACCAGTCTGCCACCTTCACTTACTGCCTCTCTAATCGCAGCACCAGGCACCGAGCCTCAAAGCATGCCATTGAATCCAACCCTGGCCTGGATGATCGAGCGAATGAAAGAAATGAAAGTCAATATGGGAAATTCCAAGAAAGAAACACTCAAGTCTATCGATCCGGGAAAGGTCACACCCCTTCCTGCCAAGTTCAGAATGCCTGTGATGAACAGATTTGACGAAACTGAATGCCAGATCCACATTCACATTGACACTTATGTCCTCGGCATGAGAGCAAAAGGGGCCACTCTCCAACAAATGGCCGACCATTTTCAGCATACTCTTAAGAGTTCAGCACTAAGATGGTTTCTAAGAGTTAAACCCGAAGACCGCCACACTTGGGACCAGATCAGCGACATCTTCCTCGAACGATATCACTCCAATCTGGAGTGGGAAACAAGTCGTGAAGACCTAATCAGCCACCACTTCTTTCCTGGTCTCCGTGCCATGGTCAACGCGGGTTCCCAATTCGAGAAAGACTCGAAGAAAAAGTCGACCCCGAGCACAGTTCCATCTTACCAATACAGAGCAGCAACTACATCCAACCCTGCACCGGCTCCCGGCAAAGGAAAGGATGCCACTGTCAATTACATCCAGCAGGGACATCAGTCGAACAGTGGGAACACAGGCCAAAGAAACAATGACTCTTCCGGGAGGCAACTTTTCCTTCGTTTTGACAAGCTAAACATGACTCTAAGCAAAATGTTAGAGGGATGGATCAAAGAAGGTCTGCTCAAACCTGTAAAGAATTATAAGCCAAGAAATCTTATGGCCAACATTGATGTGAACAAGTATTGCGCCTTCCACCCGTATCATGGGCACATGACTGATAATTGCATCGGTCTGCGATATGAAATTCAGAAGCTAATAGAAGATTGAAAGCTGGAACGTCCCCGTGGCCCTAACACATTCCAGAATCCTTTCCCAAATAACAACAGTGTGAACTCCATTGAATGGGAATCAAAGCCGATTGTCGCTAGCCAATTCCTTCACCTTTCCCGGTCAACCCCTCGCTGGACGTGCACATCTGGCATGACGTGTGTGAATGCTCAAAATGCCTTGACGTTGAGTTTCAAGACCTGATAAGTGGTGACTCCCCCCAGAAAGAAAAAGAGGTCTTCTCAACAAAAGCTTAAAGAAAGATTCGAGGCCGAAGACTCTAGTGTGGGCACACTCGGAGAACCCTCGGGGAAATTTGATTATTACGTCATCTATTCCAGAAAGCCTTCCCTTTCCCTTTCTTCGAGCCGCATAGCTTCAAAACCAACAAAGGAGAGCCGAAACATCCTATTGACACCAAAGTTCATGCCTCGGGATATAAGAAAGCCCTAAGTCCCGGCGACCCGACTGGCAGCGAGAAACACAGTCCCAAGAAGGATAAGCCTAATTTTAACTTGTCCGGCTTCAGAGCTCGGGTTAGCAGAGGCAAGGCAAAACAAACCAATCAGTCAAACTCGATCAATGTGCTAACAAGGGAGGGCAACCGCCACAAGCAACTTTCACTGGAATCCCGAGAACGAGAACCCAAGGCCCGAGGTACCACTAAGACCTCTTCCTCTCAAACGAAAGACGGGAAACGGTTGGCTCGATGATTCCCCCTCTCCCGAAAGAGATCAAGTGTATGATCCCAGATTATACGGCAGCACGCTCACATTTTGTGACGAGGACTTGCCGAAGGGGGTTACAGAACATAACGAGGCACTGCACATCACCATTCGGCTCAACACTGTCTCCCTTCCGGGAGTTCTGGTAGACAACGGATCGTGCGTTAACGTTCTTCCTCTCAGCATGATGCGAGCATTACACATTAATGAAAGCTACATGATCCCATACTCCCGAACCATCAAAGCCTATGACAATACGTCCCGCCCCATCCTGGGAACCGTAACTCTAGAACTTTGGTTCGAAACTCAAATGGTGCCGGTAAAATTCCAAGTAATGGATATCCCGTTCGAATTCACAGCTTTGCTAGGACGCCCATGGCTGCACCACAAGAAAGCCATAGCCTCCGCCCTCCATTAATGCGTGAAGTTCATAAACCACAGAGGAGACCCCGAGGTCATCAGAGGAGATTGCATTCTCGAGAGCATATGCTTAATCTGGGGTTTGAACCTACAACCATCAAGTTAAAATGTTTGCATCTTTAACTACTAAACTACATACATAATATAATCAAGGGGGGTTCACTTCCACCCCTTTAAATAATCTTGTGTCTCCCCTGGTTCAATTACTCAAGGTTAAGACATGTTTCTATCTCTTAAATAGTTTTGATTCCCTTTAAAGTAGTAATTGTTAGATTTGCTAGCTTGTTTCCGGTTTCCTTTATTAGGAACTGAATTTTACTTCACATCTCAAGTTTGGTTGGTGTGCACTTTGTAGAAAGAAGAGAATTGGGGATATTAGTGTTGCTATGTATATCCCTCCGTCCCGAAATGATCTTCGTATTTTTTTGGTCGTTAATGCGAAGTTACTTTGAGCAATAATTTTAGGTTGATTTAATTATCCGAATGAACATCCAAATTTTTTATTGATAGTATTTATAATGGTGTATCAATAACAAGTTTTAAAGTTTCATCATGATCATTCAATCAACCTAAAATTATTGCTCAAAGTACTTTCGTGTTAACGGCAAAAAAGTGGGAAGATCATTTCGGGACGGAGGGAGTACTATTTTACCACACACTATCTATATGAATTAACAAAATTTCCAACAAGTGTATTAGTTGGAATTGAAGATTCAAGATAGTAAATAAGTTCTAACTGAACCAAAGTAGAAAGTACAACCTTTAGTTAAGTTCAGAAACCCTAATTATTATAAGGGGTGCATTATCCAAACAAATTCATACATTGCATATTTGTGTGTTACATTACAAAATGTGAGCCCATTCGCTGGTGATACTAAATAGGCTCCCAGTGTATTTCTCCTGCTCTATGTCAATTCAAATAGTAACTGGACAGAATAGAAATTAATTTGTAAAACAATAGACCGAAATAAAGAGTTAACATACCAATCAGGCAATGGGCTAAAAACATGGCTCTCTAAAGCGTGATCACTTTTATCAACACTTGACCCTGGCAAAAATCTGTCAATATAAACGACCAAAATTGTGTTTCAGCATAATGTTAGTGATGTTAAAGTTGCAGAGTCTCAGGGTGCTGAGTGTAATTCATGTAAAGTCAGTCAGTCAGTCAATATAATGTTATTGACTGACTGTAATTCATGTAAAGTCAGTCAGTCAGTCAGTCAGTCAGTTGTAAAGTTGCAGAGTCTCAGTCTATCTTGTATAAATACTCACTCAGAACGTCAATACAAGTTAACATTTCATCTCACACATTTCTTCATGGTATCAGACGTAAAATACTCATCAGCTCCATTCTCTCTCTTCTTCAATTTTTGTATTGATTTTGTTCTTACCTTAGTTCATCAATGGCGACCAATACCGATTCTGATTCTACTGCTTGTAATCTAGCTGATCGCTGAGATTGCGCTTCAACTATCTCCTTCGCATCCTCTTTTATCTTCATCCAAATGATCTTTCAGGTGTGCTCCTGGTCTCTGAACCCTAACTGATCTCAATTACAGTCAGTGGAAACGTTGAATGACTATTGCTTTAGCTTCTAAAATGAAATTTGGAATGGTTGATGGAACATATCCATATGAATTTATCAATTTAGAAAGGAAATAGCCTCAATTGTTCAAGGCAATCTCTCAGTTTCAAATTACTTTACACAATTTGGTGGTTTATGGAATGAATTATCAAGTGTTTCTGCTCCAGACGTGATTTGTACTTGTGGTGCTAGTAAAGAGTTGCAGAAAAGTGAAGAGCTAATTAAGGTCACACAATTACCATACATCAATTCGAGGCACTATTTTGGCGATGGATCCACTGCCTAACATGAGTCAAGTTCTTTCACGTATTAGTCAGGAGTTCTTCCTGATTCTGCTACAACTTTGATGGCAAAAGGTCCTAATACATATAACAAGTTCACTCCTGGCTCTAAGAAACCAGATAAAGCAAGCAACGCGCATCTCACTTGCACTCATTGTGGAGGTAATGGTCATCTAAGAGACAACTGTTTTTTCTCCATGGTTTCACTAGCACATATTGCATGGTGTAAAGTCTGATCCTACAAGAACTAAGAATTTGAAGCCTAAATCTTGTTGTGAATGCCGCTAGTGATCAATCAACTGCAATTAACAGTGTTTCTGAACTAGCCTCTGCAAACACTCATGACTTCAAATATTCACAGTTTCTTGAGTTAGGGAATACATACAAACTTAACATTTCGATGCCAAGTTTTGTGAGTTCTATATGTCTGTCAAGTTATTCCATAAATAGTTCTCTTGATTGGATTATAGACACAGGTGCATCACAATCATATAACTTCTTGTGTGTTTTAGGATTTGCAAAGCAGGAACTTGAAAGGGATTGGCAAATAAGAAGGAGGCTTGTACAAGTTTTTTTTTTTCAGCAATCAATTTCTAGTTCTTCTATGTCTGGGGTTCAAAATAAAGCTTCATGTAATCATGTACAATCTGTTATTCATCTATGTCATAATAGACTTGGTCATTTACGTTTGTCTTATCTTAAACACATTCCAGTTCAACTGTCTTCTGTGACGAACTAGAGTTCCATATCCTTTAAGTGCTTCTCATTGTTCCATTCCTTTTGGTCTTATCCATTGTGATGTGTGGGGTCCTTATAAACACATTACTTATTAGAACCAACACTCTTTTCTTATTATTTTTGATGACTACTCAAGAACAACTTGAACATACCTTCTCACCTCTATAACTTAGGTTCTTTCCTATCTCAAAATCTTTATTGCTATGGCTAAGACACAATTCGATGCTATTGTTAGACAAGTTAGATCGGACAATTGTTTTGAATTCTTCAATGCTTCCACTTCTACCTTTCTTCTCTCTCTTGGCATTGAACAACAAAGTTCTTGCGTAAAAATTTACAGCAAAATGGGAGGGTAGAGAGCATAGGCATCTTCTTGAAGTAGCTAGTTCGGCCTACACTACTTCGGGTTAAGACAGTAGCGTTTGTATCCTTCACTAATTATGTCCTAACTGTTTGAGATTTCCGTTTATGTTATTCCCGCCCTGTCACAAACGGGCATTCCGGCTTAACTCTAGCTGACCATAATTAGTAAGAATCCATTAAGATCGAAAGTCAACGTACTTTCCATTCAAAGAACACCCCTAGGCCGTTGAACTACTCTCGTGATCAATGAAACCTAGCTCCTTCATATGGTTCCGTCAATCGAAATTCTCCGCTAGGTACTTCTCTCAATTGACTAGGGTTCCACAAATATAAACGTATTCATATTTGCAAGCAATTCAAGAATAATATGAAGAAATTGTTTTAAGATGAAAGTGCCAAGTCAAGGATGATACGCTAGGTTGTGCTAACTAGCACATGTATTTTAAGACTCACCGGCCTTTCTCTCGAGGGTTCGGCTTAGTGTAATCCCGTTCGTCACGCGGGAAATCCGACTCACCTCTCGAGGGTACCGAATAAATCAAAAATATCATTTAAGTCTATCATCTCACGTATTTTCCACTAAAGGATCATTCCTAGTTCTTTAAATCACTTTGTGTAATTTATCGACCTAGTTCAATTCTTAGAGTTCCGCTAATCAATGGTTTTTTATTTGATCAACTGAGGTTATACAACTAAAGACGTCTCCCTAATTGCAAGCATTTAAGATTAATAAGAAGAGAATTGAAATGACATGTAGGAGAAGCATGGATATAAATAAATGAGTTTCCAACTCCGAGAAATGGAGGATTACTCAAACCATTCAAATAATAAAAGAAGTAAGTAAGAAATAGAGATAAGGAAAAGAGATACTTATTCATAATGAGAGAAACAATGGCTGGAAATAATCTTCATTCATAATCTTCAAGAGTACACAAGACTTGTCACGAATCATTGATACACCTTGAATATCATATATAAATTGCTAGAGTATTTTGCTATACATTCTAAGTATAATATGATCCTTTCTGGATATATTTATCACTATTTTCGGATTTTCTGGATGTTTCTGGATGTCTAAAACTGAGTACAAATAGCCTTTATATAGGCATTCTATGCTAGGGACACATCTCTTGCGAAAAGGCACCTTTTGGCTGATATTGGAGGTGCTCGGCCGAGTCAAGGAAGCCGCACGGCCGAGCGCAGCTTTTCCGAGTCCACAATCGTTGTAAAAGGCACCTTTTGGTTTGAATCAGGGGGTGCTCGGCCGAGTCAAGGGTTCTGCTCGGCCGAGCAGAAGGTTTCCAGAAGCTTTGATCTTATTTCTTCTTATGCTCGGTCGAGTCAAGGGCTTTGCTCGGCCGAGCAGTTGCTGCTTTGGCTGAGCTCTTGCTTTTTGACACTCCTATTTCCACAGCTTTGCTTTTAGGCCCCATAATCTTCCATAAAGTGTACCTAAAACCTGTAAAATCACACAATATACCAACCAAGCATAAAATCGAAGATATATATAAAAAGAGGCTAAATTATACTCAATTGATATTAATTTAAAGGCAAATAACCTAATTATCATATTATAAAAGACTATATAAAAACCACTTATCAAACTCCCCCACACTTAAACCTTGCTTGTCCCCAAGCAAGACTAGGATGAAAATATGGAGAGGGATAATAGAAAGTAATAGGAATGATCCCTCAGAAAATAGTAGCAAGTTTATTGCCCTTTTGAAGATTGCCTTTTATCTTTCTAGTCATATTTTGCATACGCTTAAAAATTTATTAGAAAGAAGTAATTTGAGAATATTCAAAAGAAATAATTTTGAGACAATAACTTAATATAGCATATGTAGGAATTGGTCAAGTAAAGCATGCTAGGAAGATAAACTCTAGATCATAAACTTGGTAAAAAATGAGAGTTTCATAAAAATGAATTTATTGCTAAAAATGTACAAATAGAGACCTAAACACTTATTCACAAACTAGAAGCTTTCATAGAGTTTGAATTGCATTTTTGGATCACAAGGGTAGAAATGGATGATGATAGTGGAAAAATCTTATCAAGGCTTTAACAATTTATCTTATTTTTGCACGTGTTAAATTTTTGCAAAAGACCTAAGTTATTTTTGATCCTTTAAAGTAGGAGACATTGTGGTCGCGAACCCCATGTTCCTAATACTTAGATCAAGAATACTTTTGGATATTACTCCCGTTTGGCAAGGAAGCATCGTCGCAGCGAACGCCGTGCCCCGAGTTACTTAGGAAGTAATAGGTTTCTTTTGAGTGCGTCTGGGGAGAAACGCGTTTCTCCATCGCGTATGGAGAAACGGGGCTTATTATGTCGCGCGACGTAAGTAGCCAGTTTCTGGATATCCTTTACAAAGCTTCTGGATATCCAGAAGCTTTGAAATGGATAGCCAGAAGCTTTGTAAAGGATATCCAGAAACCAAGTATTTTTCCGGATATCCTTTACAGCTTCGATATCCGAAGCTTTGAAATGGATATCCGAAGCTTTGTAAAGCGATATCCGAAAAAATATTTGGTTTCGGATATCCTTTTCAAAGCTTCGGCTATCCTTTTCAAAGCTTCGGATATCCTTTCCAAAGCTTCGGATATCCGAGTGATGAAGTGATATCCAGTTTTTGTGGCTAGGTATGTCGCACGACATAACAAGCCCCGTTTCTCCATAAGCGACGGAGAAACGCGTTTCTCCCCAGATTTTGTGGTTTCTTTTTGCTTTAAAGATTTGGTGACTAAGTCACTCTTTTCACAATAAGATAAAATGTCTAACCTTGATTTGATTAGTGGAAATGGGAAGATGGAATTTTTATTGAAGGGGTGTGATCCAAGGGTTGCAAAAATAAAGCAAATGCTTCTAATAAGGGAATAAGCATTAATGAAACTTGAAATGTACATTTAAAGAAATATTTTCAAAAATTTTCAAAAGAATAACCAAGTATCAAAAAGATGATCAATAAAGATTTTAATCTTAATCAAATGCTTTTTCCTTGACTAAACATTATATATTACTATATTAACTTATGAGGCTTTAATTTATTTCCTAAAAATATCCCTATATTTTTCTTTTTATTAATTTTTAAATTTATAGAAAATATGAGAAGAAAGACAAAGGCATTAATCTAAGGCATATAACAAGCATAAAGATTAATAATATGGATCATCATAGGGATTTTTTTTTTTTTTTTTTTTTGAATATACATGAAAATGCAATCTAAGTTAAAAAGAAAAAATTACACTAGAAAGCAAGTAAATCTAGACTAGGAAAGCAAGTAAATTTTAAACTAGAAAGCATGAAAATTTAAACTAGAAAGCAAGATAGATAGATATACCCCCCCACACTTGAAATGAACATTGTCCTCAATGTTTCAAGGAACAATGTCAAATCTCGGGGGGGGGGGGGGTTTAAGGAGAAACTTACTGAAATGGCGGCGGTGGTGGTGGTGGATAAAAATTCTCCCAATGCCTTACTCCATAATCGTAGATGTAATCAACTCTTCCTTGAATATGTTGCACACGTCCTTCAATGTTCTCTTGGAATTGATTGAAGTTTTGATTGAAGTTGGTGAGTTGTTGAACCATTTGGGTTTGCTGGAGGGCCATTTGGGGAGGGCCATTTGGTTGAACTGCTGGTAAAAGTCTGGTGGCATCTGATTTTGATTAAGGTTGGCTCGCCCTTCTTCTTCTTCTTCTTCCCCCATGCTCATGTCTTCATTTCCCACTTCGACTTGCCCCAATAAAAGAGGGAAGGACCAAGTATCCTATTGGTTTACTAATGCCACCGAAATGTCAAGGCGTTGGGCAAAATAGCATATGGTGTCTTGCTGGCACCACCTCCCACAAACCAAGTATACCTCCTCGCCCTCTTTCGTAAATCATATTCATCACTTTCGTGGTCGCTATATCAAGTACCCTAGATCCTCTAATCGGCACCAAAGCACGGGACCTTCCTCCGGAATTGGAATGTGCATATAAATCGCAAGGAGGGTTATCATCCCTCCTATATGAATATCTCCGGGGAAGTTAGGGGATATGTGATCCCAAAGCCGATCAACAAACCACTTTCCAATATTGATCTCCCTATATCCCGTGACAAATGTCCATAATAGAAATAATTCTTGCCTATTGATTGTTCCCTTATCCTCTCTTGCAAAAATTGTGCAAGCATACATTCTATGGATATATCGAAGGACGGGGTGAACAATTAAGGAGGCCTTGGATGATTTGGGAAGGAAAGGTGTATGGCCCGTAATTTGCTCCCAAAAGATATCGGCATTGTAATGAGGGGGAGGTGTATTTAGGGCGAATTTATTGTTAGGCCACCCGAAAGTACCGTTGATATCCTCGAGGTCAAGGGTATATTGATTATTTAGAAGCCTAAAATTTAGGATAATATCCTCATATTCTTCCCCCGTTTCACCGCAAATCATAGTCTTGGATTTCTTTGTCATGGTGCTTAAAAACTCTAAGGTGGGGCTCTCATATGTTTTACCCTCAATATGTATGAAATCCCGGCAACCTATCCCTCGTGCAAAGCTCTTAAATTATTCACAAATCCTAGTGTTCTCATAGTATCAAAACTGAAATTGAGTGGGTTTTATACTTTTCCCACAAAGCTTAGCATACTTAGAGGTCTCGATTTTTGATTGAAAAGTAATGCCCAAAGGGTCTAGGGTTGGGGCTAAAATAGAACTAGAGGTAGTATCCTTGCGAGGTCTCTTAGAGGTAGGAGCCTTCCCTTTTTGTTTAGTAGCCATTTAAAATTCTAAGAGTAGAGCAAAACCCAACAAAAACTTTGAAGAGATTAGAGAGATATTGTGAGTTTACCCGATGAGAACACCTTGAAGACTTGATTTCTTGCTTGGTTGCTGCTTGAATGCCTCAACAAATCGACTTGCTCCACCAATTTTATCAATTTCGAAAATTTGGGATTTTTGGGTAAGAACTAGGGTTTTTCGAATTTTTGGGAATTTGGGTGAAATTTTGGTTGATGAAGGTTTGGGTAGTGTTTTAGGAGAAGGAATTAGGGTGGATGGAGGGTTGTATGGCCGGAATTAATGGAGTAATTGGAGGTTTTATGGTGGGAAGGGGCGGAGGTGAAGAGGGTTTAGAGAGAGAGAGAGTAAACAAGGGAGGTAAAATGAGAGTCAAACACCAAGAACCCTTGTTTTGACCAAAAATTTCTGAACAGGCACGACTTGCTCGGCCGAGCATGGGCCTTGACTCGGCCGAGCACTTGGCTTCAATTTGATATAGCTTCTGTTCTCCTTTGCTCGGCCGAGTCATGTGTGGTGCTCGGCCGAGCAGTTCCTGCTCTGATTTTTTTTTTTTTTGAAACAACGTATCCATTCTCGAAGAGGTGCTTGATCGAATCAACGGAAGTGTGCGGCCGCTCCACTTGGTTGATTTAATTTAGTTCATCCGCTCCTGGATGCACGGCCGCTCCAATAATTGGTGCACGGCCGCTCCAACACTGTTCATTATATATTTTTTATATTCCTACAAAACAGAGTTAGAAAATAATACAATAATAATATATAAAATATAAGCATAAAAATAAAGATAAATGATAAAGACAAATATCAAAAAGTAAACCGTTGTCCCCGGCAACGGCGCCAAAAACTTGTTCGGTCGAAACCTAACGGTTTATTTATATCCGCAAGCGCACGGGCTATTGTAATATAGCGGGTGCAAGTACGAGTCGATCCCACAGAGACAGGGTTTACTTTGGGATGATATTTGTCTTTATATAAATATATAGATAAAATGATTGGGGGGAGATAGGAATTTGTAAGGTAAAATACTAGGAAGATATATAAACTACTCTAACATATAATGATAGTATTCTCGGGATTGAAAACAAATAAATATGCTTTTAGATAAAGGCTTTTATCAAAATAACAAGGATGGTACGTTCGGTCTACACTACTTCGGGTTAAGACAGTAGCGTTTGTATCATTCACTAATTATGTCCTAACTGTTTGAGATTTTCGTTTATGTTATTCCCGCCCTGTCACAAACGGGCATTCCGGCTTAACTCTAGCTGACCATAATTAGTAAGAATCCATTAAGATCGAAAGTCAACGTACTTTCCATTCAAAGAACACCCCTAGGCCGTTGAACTACTCTCGTGATCAATGAAACCTAGCTCCTTCATATGGTTCCGTCAATCGAAATTCTCCGCTAGGTACTTCTCTCAATTGACTAGGGTTCCACAAATATAAAAGTATTCATATTTGCAAGCAATTCAAGAATAATATGAAGAAATTGTTTTAAGATGAAAGTGCCAAGTCAAGGATGATACGCTAGGTTGTGCTAACTAGCACATGTATTTTAAGACTCACCGGCCTTTCTCTCGAGGGTTCGGCTTAGTGTAATCCCGTTCGTCACGCGGGAAATCCGACTCACCTCTCGAGGGTACCGAATAAATCAAATATACCATTTAAGTCTATCATCTCACGTATTTTCCACTAAAGGATCATCCCTAGGTCTTTAAATCACTTTGTGTAATTTATCGACCTAGTTCAATTCTTAGAGTTTCGCTAATCAATGGTTTTTTATTTGATCAACTGAGGTTATACAACTAAAGACGTCTCCCTAATTGCAAGCATTTAAGATTAATAAGAAGAGAATTGAAATGACATGTAGGAGAAGCATGAATATAAATAAATGAGTTTTCAACTCCGAGAAATGGAGGATTACTCAAACCATTCAAATAATAAAAGAAGTAAGTAAGAAATAGAGATAAGGAAAAGAGATACTTATTCATAATGAGAGAAACAATGGCTGGAAATAATCTTCATTCATAATCTTCAAGAGTACACAAGACTTGTCACGAATCATTGATACACCTTGAATATCATATATAAATTGCTAGAGTATTTTGCTATACATTCTAAGTATAATATGATCCTTTCTGGATATATTTATCACTATTTTCGGATTTTCTGGATGTTTCTGGATGTCTAAAACTGAGTACAAATAGCCTTTATATAGGCATTCTATGCTAGGGACACATCTCTTGCGAAAAGGCACCTTTTGGCTGATATTGGAGGTGCTCGGCCGAGTCAAGGAAGTTGCACGGCCGAGCAGAGCTTTTCTGACAGTCACAACCGTTGTAAAAGGCACCTTTTGGTTTGAATCAGGGGGTGCTCGGCCGAGTCAAGGGTTCTGCTCGGCCGAGCAGAAGGTTTCCAGAAGCTTTGATCTTATTTCTTCTTATGCTCGGCCGAGTCAAGGGCTTTGCTCGGCCGAGCAGTTGCTGCTTTGGCTGAGCTCTTGCTTTTTGACACTCCTATTTCCACAGCTTTGCTTTTAGGCCCCATAATCTTCCATAAAGTGTACCTAAAACCTGTAAAATCACACAATATACCAACCAAGCATAAAATCGAAGATATATATAAAAAGAGGCTAAATTATACTCAATTGATATTAATTTAAAGGCAAATAACCTAATTATCATATTATAAAAGACTATATAAAAATCACTTATCAGTCTACCACGGGATGTCGAAATACAGGTGCAAAACGAGGGGCTTATAGCCCCACAGATGGTCTCCACTGACCCAGGATCTAGCATAGTTGCGAAAAAGAAGAGCGATCTTTTCTAACCTACCTAGGACTCTGAGAAAACACTGTTTTAAGTAAATTAAAACAACAAAAAAAAACATAAATAAATAACGGAAACTGCATGTCACATGAGCTTTCCCCCTTTATCCAAAAAAAGGTCTTCCCATGTCTAAACCTTACCCGTCACCCCCTCCAACGAACCGAGAGTGGTTGAGAGTACCCGGGAGCCGCCTTTTCAGTGTCGAAGTTACAAGGTTCGACAAATTCTTCCTGTCGCGGTCCGAACAGCCCGCTATTCCCCTACGGCGGGATCAACAGATAACAATGAGGGAAACGGAACCCCGCCACCGAGAAACCTCCAAACAACGGGGAGAGGTGCCGCGAGCCTTCGAAACTCTCAAGAAGCGCCAAGAGCAAAGAAGCCCGGATCGTAGACACCATGCGCGCCGTCGCGGACCGTCGCCATTCCCAAACGGATGGGACCTTCGTTCTCATAAAAGACGAAGAAATACTGCTCCCCGGGTCCTCAAAGCTATCGCAGTCCCGCCTCGCCAATCTATGAAAACCCAAAGAACACAAAGCAGCCTCCCGCTCAAAGCTTCACTCGGCATCGGGCCAAGAAGCTCCGATATGCCCGCCTTAAGACAAGCCAATTTCCGCCGCGCCCCAAGCTCGCATCAACAAAGACACATACGTGCCTGCTCCACCAGATCCCAATGTATCTCGGTATCCCCCAGGATTCAATCTTCTGCCTCTATACGAGCCTCATAGCCATAACCAAAAATCCCAATGCTTACCCAGGACGGGCATCCCAAGCGGATATCCCGACATCTCAAACCTACCACCCGATGGTCTGCCACTTGGGGCTAATGAATCATTTCCCCAATTCCCAAATACAACCCTTAACGGCTCGGGCAATCACACCCTCAATTTCAACAACCCAGGGTATGGGATGGCATACACTCAACTATCTCCCCAAGACTCCCGAATGGCGATCCCATCTGCCAATCCACCTCCACCTTCGGTTTCCATCCCCGAAAATGGCAGCTTACTTCTGCCCGCCGACCCTCACATAGCTTGGTTGGTCGAACAAATGAAGGACATGCAAGGCAAACTAGCCAGTTCTCGGAAGGACTCCCTCATGCCCACTGATCCAAACAAGGTGGTCCCGCTTCCTCCGAAATTCAGGATGCCGGAGATGGAAAAGTTTGATGGGACCGAATGCCCAAAAACCCACATCGACACCTACGTCTTGGGTATGAGAGCTAAAGGGGCAACCCCACAGCAAATGGCGGATCACTTCCAGCATTCCCTCAAACCCACGGCATTAAGGTGGTTCCTCAACGTGAAGGCAGAAAACCGCTCCACGTGGGACCAAATCAGCGAAATCTTCTCGAGAAGTACCGCGCCAACCTCGAGCGGGAGACAAACCGCCGCGACTCCGTGTGCCACCGAACAAAAGGATGACGAGCCTCGCATGAGTTCTACAAAAGATGGAACTGGAAGCTAAGCGAGATAATGGATCTGCTTTCCAAAGAAGAGTAAATGGATATCTTCCATTCATGCCTCAAACCATCTCTGAGGGCCTTGATTAGCCACCACTTCTATTCTGACCTTCGTGCCATGGTCAATGCCGGGACCAAGTTCGAAAAGACGTTGAGCCTACAAAAGACACCAGCCACTCTTGCTTCTAACTACCGCTACCAGGCAGCATCGTCAAATCCGATGCCTGTTCCAAACAAAGGAAAGGAGGCCGCCGGAGCAGTCCACTACATCCAGAACGGAGTACAAGGAAGCCGCGATCAAGCGCCCCCGAGAAATAACAATCCTCTCCGGACGCAGCATTTTCAGCACTTCGACAACCTCGGAATGCCTCTAAGCCAAGCGTTCGAGGCGTTGATGAAACAGAACATGCTCAAGCCCCTTGAGAATTATCAGCCAAGGAGTCCTAACCCGAACATGGATATGAGCAAGCATTGCGCTTTTCACAACTACCCCGGCCACACCACCGACAATTGCGTCATACTAAAACAAGCGATCCAGAGGCTGATTGAAGAAGGAAAGTTGGAATGCCCACGCGGTCCCAACACATTCGAAAATCAATTCCCGTAAAAATTGGGAAAGCAAAGAATGAGAAGCCTTTCGACCTTCTCAAGCGCGTCAAAAATGCCATTGAGGAACTGGGTTACCTTCTCATGACCCGCAGCCAGCAAAGAAGAAATGGTCCAGAAGCTTGGTCTAAACCCAATCTCCTAGAGTCTAGCTTCTAAAATAAAAGACACCGAGTCTGTCATGTTTAAAGTTTAAGTCTCTCGAGTCGTCTGACGGCTTTACGCCTGAAGATTATGCGTTTGTAACAAAAATTGCGCTTCTTTATGCTTCGAATAAAAGTTCGACTTTCCTGAGTATCCCCTCATTGCCACTTTAACAAATGATAAATTAACTAACCAAAATAGTTAATAATGATTCACTTGATAAAGACGCAGACACGTTAATGAACAAAGCATTAAACAAATCTTTAAGCATGTTGTCAAACGAGAGGAAAATCGGGCCCAAGCTGCCGAGAATGTTCCAACCAAAATGAATTTGGGAACTGCTGAAGGGCCTACAGAGACGCAAATCGGAGAATTCTCCGTCGATACTTCGCCCAAAGAATATCGAGTCTTCTTCTCTCCCTTCTACACTCTAAAAAAAAAGAATCATACAGTCCACCTCGTAGGTTCTAGTACTGTTCTCATTCAATCAAGTCCTCCTCGGACATTGTAATTAAGTCTTCAATTTTCCATACGAAAGTTTTCTTTCTTTTCTTGCTAGACTTGAGACATTATTTTGCACCCCACATTACATTTAATGAAATGGTTTTGTTCTATGTGATCACTTGCATTGCTCAACAAGTAATTCCACAAATGATTAATGCTTTGAATAATTGGTGTGAGAAAGTCAATTGATAGCTCCCCATACACCTTACCATACCCCACACAAAGGCCTCCATCAAGCCATACACTTTCCAAAACATGTCCCCACCATCACCTTGACCAAGTCAACGACGGCGGCAACATCAAAGGACAACAACAGGTCACTCAGCTTCAAAGGATTGACCCCATGTCGACAACAATCTAGGGGCTTGCCTTCGCCCTCATGCGCATCAAGAAAGTTCAAGCAGGGGCTTGCCTTTGCCCTCATATGCTTAAAAAAAAAAGAACTCAAGCAAAAGCTACAAAAAAAAGAGCTCAAGCAGAAGCTACAAAAAAAAGGAGCTCAAGCAGAAGCTTCACAAAAATAAACGAGGTCAAATACCCAGAGCCAACGATCAAGAAGCAATGGATTCATTGAAACTGCCGTCAAATACGACTTGTCAAGGAATCACCTCAAGGCCCGTGCCTCATCATTCAACCTTCCGAGCATTTTCGCCAAAGGCCACACGAATTTTCATGACCTGGCCCCAAAGCCAAACACAGTTCAACCCCGAACTACGTCGACCTGAGCTCCTTGTCTTAAGGGGAACGTAGGCAACCAGAAATGGTTCGGTCATAAGCACATACAAATCCACAAACCCGGTCTCATCAATGACCTCTCCTATACACAAACCTTCTTTCACACCAGACCAACTCAATCCTTGATACCGGTTGACTTTCTCCTTGTGATTAATCAAAGCATATCAGGTTTAATTGTTGAATAACCCGAACATCAACAAAGGGTTTTAAGCAAACATGTGATCAATGTGAACAAATCAAGTTTTCAGATGTCTCGACAAGTCTTCTTTTTCTACAAAATAGGAAGATAGAGCTAAACACTGATTTTCTGTCAGCAAGGGCTTTCATACACTTTTACAAGCTTTTCAGTGCTCATACTCTCTCAAAAGAGTCAAACCCCAAAGCATTTTTTTGTTCCTAAATCAAATAAGGCATTCACACAAAAGGGGACCCGTCCCCACCTTTTCAAAAATAAATACGCCCTTGCGAGTGTACATTACAAGTCATTTCTCTCACAAAAGAGGGTCGAACTACGTAGACCTGAGCCCCTCAAGGGGAACGTAGGCAACCTTCATTGGTTCGGTCTAAGGAATACACAAAATTCCAAAAATTGACGCCACGGCTCAGGCAAGAAGCAAGCAAGAGATTTTGCGTCTCGATAAAGCTTTAAAAGTAAATCACAAATCATCACAAATAAAACACTTCTTGATGAGTTCAAACACGGTCTACTCTCAAACTCACAACATGCTAAAAGACAACTTAAAACATTTAACAATCAATGTGTCTGCAATGACGATGAATGGATACTCAGTGTTTCAGAAGGTCATTCTATGCTACTCGCGTTTGGCCCTTCGTCACTCTTTCCTTTCTTCCCTAGTCCCCAACGAGTCTTCTTTCATTCCACATGAGCGAGTTCTGTCTCCCTCATTCCGAGATCAGGAGTCCTCCTAGTCGTGTCAAACGAACCAGTCGCTCTCAGAGCATCGTTCACCCGTGCCTCTGCTCGGATCTCCTCCCTACGAGTCTGTAAAAGGGGACCTCTCCCCACCAGTCTGTCAACTCGAGTCCCGTAGTCAAATAAAGTGTCTCCCATGACATCCTGAGGGTTAGACCAAGCTTCTGAACTCCTAAGGCTATAGCTGAGATGACAATCTTGCCCCAGAATTGCTTCACGCCTGCTCCCCAAAACCACTTGGGTCTGCCCGATATGCTACTCATACCAATCCAGGTACTCGGTGGTCAAGACAACATTCTCCCGGCATCTAAGGAGCACCACAGGAGGGAAATCGGAACACTTCCATACCCTCAGAAAATACAGAAAAGCATCGGGATCTGTCATGCAGAAAGAAGCTACCTCAACATCGGCAATGTCATCCTGCCCAAGAAAGGCTCGCCTCATCCCGAACCGCCGGAAACAAGAAACGGAGCATGTAAAGAGGACCAAGGCAAACACGGAACTCTGACAACATAGGAATCTTCCCGATAGGCCCTCCTAGTCTCAATTCCCCAACGAGGAACCTACCAAAGAGAGGCTTTGCGTGCCAAGTTAAACCATCCACCTCTCCCAAGCGGAC
Organism: Adenophora triphylla var. japonica; assembly: GCA_022495995.1. Taxonomy (NCBI): domain Eukaryota; kingdom Viridiplantae; phylum Streptophyta; class Magnoliopsida; order Asterales; family Campanulaceae; genus Adenophora; species Adenophora triphylla. Next base: position 791,860 of record JAFEMH010000287.1, on the reverse strand, counting down.
TAATCCATATCCAAGCATAAAGAGGTCGCCGAGCAAACTTCCGCGGACCAAGAGATATCGAAGCTAATGTGCATCGCTTAAAGCCTCTCTCGCAACCACGAAGTGACCAATGCAGGGGCTTCCCCACGTACGAACCGGTCCCCCCTCGCCAAGCGATCTATGCCGTGGAAAGTCTCCCCTAAAACTAAGGGAACGATATACTCACCGGCCCGACAATGGCCTGCCACATCCAACAAACACAACAAACACATCCCAGGAGACATCACTCCCGCCGTCGCTCATGAAACTGCCAAAGTCGTCAAATTTCAACACCAAAAGCCTTACCAAAGCCATTTTTGGCCACCATACACTAACCACAAACATTTCAAGCTCATGCGACATGCACAGAACATAAAAAAAGGGAGTAGAAACAACCCCTAAAGCAAAAAAATAAAAGAGTTCATTACATGTGAATACATTGTGCATATAAATACAAATATTTTGTCGTTTCTCCTCACTAACACGAATGTAAAAGAAAAAAAGAGTCCTACTCTAAGTCATCGGCACTACCACCTGGTAAAGACTCCCACATCTCGGCGCCTCCGCCAGCCACCTCATCATCCTCGGTGAACTCAGCACCTTCCTCGACCGAATACTCCAAGACGTCTACAAAAGTCAGAACGAAGAAGGAAAAAGATTACGAGCCATCCCTCCTCTCCTTGTCCAGCACCTGAGGCATCCCACGTCCTCATCATCTCCGACAGAGGCGCTACCTCGCCCTCACTGTAAGTTCAGCCAGAGGCGCCACCTCGCCCTCACCAAGTTCAGACAGAGGCGCCACCTCGCCCTCACCAAGTTCATATAGAGGCGCCACCTCGCCCTCACCGCAAGTTCAGACAGAGGCGCTACCTCGCCCTCACCAAGTTCAGACAGAGGCGCCACCTCGCCCTCACCAAGTTCAGACAGAGGTGCCACCTCGCCCTCACCGCAAGTTCAGACAGAGGTGCCACCTCTCCCTCACTGCAAGTTCAGACAGAGGCGCTACCTCGCCCTCACCAAGTTCAGACAGAGGCGCCATCTCGCCCTCACTGCAAGTTCAGACAGAGGCGCCACCTCGCCCTCACCGCAAATTCAGATAGAGGCGCCACCTCGTCCTCACCACAAGTTCGGACAAAGGCGCCATCGCGTCCTCATCATTTCAGCGACTTCAGTCAAAAATGCCAGCGCGTCCTCAACATTTCAGCAACTTCGGTCAGAGGAGCCACACGTCCTCAACATTTCAACAACTCGATCAGAGGCGCCCCATGCCCTCAAACACTTCAGCAATTCAGCCAGAGACGCCACCACGTCCTCTTCATCCGGGTCGAGGCGCCCCACGTCCTCAACAATTCAACTTCCTCCTCACAAAGGCGCTCCTCCCGCAGTAAACACAAAGAAAGGTATGTCAATAAACTTCAAATGCAAGACATAGCTGTAATAAATGCTACATAAAAGGAGAATCCCAGCACAACATGATGCCTTTCCAAAAATTCCCACAAACAAAGTTTCATACAGGATCCACAAAATGTGCCATCAAACTCAACTTAGGTCCAGACGCCTTAGAATAGTCTCCCTTAGGATCATACTCCTGAACTAACTCTTCCTTAGGTCCAGACGCCTTAGAATAGTCTCCCTTAGGGTCATACTCCTGAACTAAGTCTCCCTTAGTTCCAGATGCCTTAGAATAGTTCCAACTTAGGTCATACTCCTGAACTAGGTCCCAATTTAGGTTCATACTCCTGAAACTAAGTCTCCCTTAGGTTATACTCCTGAACTAGGTCCCAACTTAGGTCATACTCCTGAACTAGGTCCCAACTTAGGGTCATACTCCTGAACTAGGTCACAACTTAGGTTCATACTCTCGAACTAAGCCTCAACTTAGGTATAGACGCCTTCAGAAAATCTCACACATGACACCGACACGTCCACACACTCACACGAACTACGATTGGCTTGATTCCCACTCAGGGATACGTAGGAATCCTATCAAAGGGTCCAGCCGTCCGACCAACCTGGTCACCTCCTCTCTCATGCATGCGATCCAGATCAGGACCCTTATCTTATCGACGACCCCACTTCCTCCGTAAGTGACATCGCCGAGGGGCTTCTGTAAGTACCCCAATCTGGATCGCTCTCCATCCAAGCATACGACAAAGCCAAGGGCCAACTTTCGAAGGTCATAACTCCTTCATACGAACTCCGATTGAGACGTGCCATATATGGTTGGAAAGCTCTCGACGAGAACTAGCTTGCCATCACAATTACAAAAGCATGGAAGGTCCGTACGGACCTCTTTGATGCTAAAAGGTCCGTACGGACCTCTTTGCATGCTAAAAGGTCCGTACGGACCTCTTTGTATCTAGACATAATTATTACGAAAATCCTCTTAAAGTCCACATTATTTCCTCAAATTCGGGAAAACTAAAATTTTGGATTTCCTAGGAGGTCCGTACGGACCTTATTGCAATTTTTCTTACACTATATATAGAGGGCTCCCCCTCCCTCATTTTATACACCATCCTCTTCTACTCTCTCCCTAAGCCTTCTGGCTCCCCCTCTAAGTTCTTCCGAGGCAATCCGACCCCTTTCGGTTCCTTTCGAGGCCTTCCGAGCTCCCTTGTGGTGCTCCGAAGCCCTTTCGAGCGCTCTCGAGACGCTCCCGCGCTGCCCCGAGGCACTCTCGAGGTACTCTGAGGCCCCTTGTGGTACTCCGAGGCCTTGCCTGGTCTTTCCCGAGGCATCCCGGCTCTTTCCGAGTCAAACCGGCAAATCAGACGCACGCCGGAACTCTGCCCGAACGCAACCGACGATCCCAACGCATGCTGAACCTCTGCCCGAATCCAACCAACAATCCCTGCGATCCCAACGCACGCCAAAACTCTGCCCGAGTGCACACCCGACAATCCCGAGGCACGCCGAAGCTCTGTCCGCAGACAACCGGCACATCCCGAAGCAATCCCGGTCCGTCCCGAAACACTATTCCATCCTCAAACACTATTCCTCAGCGGAAGACAGACACGAACTAACATTGGTAAGGCTTCCTTCCTACACTATTTCAATACATTTCAATAAGCAGTGTACAATGTAGACATCCAACACAGCATGCATTTTTAAAAGCACACACACACACACAACATTTAAAGAAAGAAGGGGTGTCGAAAGACTCGTTTTTAAGAGGCGACTCGGGTGAGCTCTAATATTCTCTTCCCGAGGAGTAACCTGACCTCCGAACTCAAAATCTCATCACACAAAAATAGTTTATTTTTAAACTGATGCCTTTTTTTTAATGTTTTGGGCTTAATCAAAACGGCGTGGCGACTCTACAAGCAAAACACAGCAAGACGCTTCCAATGCGAACACAAACGCAGACGAAAAACGCGAAACAATTCGAAAATGCCAGATGCCGGGGCGCGATCGCGCTGCCTCTCGAATCCGGGTAATTTCAACTGCGAGGCCGGTGGCATCATGAGTTGATTAGCACTTGAAGTACTCCCTATTGCATTAGGATTCGTTGCAATAGTCTCACTACTAACGGAGTCATTTCCTTTAGTCATTTTCTGTTATGAAAACAGAAAATCCAATAAGAAAGAGATGAAGTAGAGAAGATAAAATTCAAAACAAATACCTTAAAATATTGTCTTAAGATTGTTGTATGTATATGTTAAGATATATTCAATACGGAAATCAAAAAGATGGAGATTAAAGCGAGGTATGCCGAAGTCAATCTCCTTAAGACAATATTTCACCTCCGTAATTGTGCAAACGGATCGATGGCGAATGTCTCCCAAGATACAACGCTTTTTACCAAGAGTTAGTGTGCACTTTAACTAACCTTGACGGGCGAACCAAAAATCTGACTTGCTCTTTAGTCTTCGAACTTTGAAAAAATGAAGAACGAACTATTTGAAACGAATCAAGAACACTTTTGAACGAGGGAGAGAGAGAATTGGATTTCTTGTGTTTGATTTGATAACAACTTGGTTGGATTACTTGATGACTGAATGAAGGAATAGGGGTCTATATATATAGGGTAGATTAAGCCAGATCAGTTGTGACTGTTTCACAAAAGTCACAACCCTTCAAGCTAGCACCTGTTCAGAAATTAATCTGAACGGACAGCAACTGCTAGGCCGAGCACCATTGGTGCCTCGCCCGAACATAGGCTAGTTGCTCGGCCGAGCACTTTGGTGACTCGCCCGAGCAGAGGCCAACAGAGGATGCTTGGTTCTGGACAGTCATGCTCGGTCGAGGCATATGCCTTGCTCGGCCGAGCAGTTCATAAAATTTGAACTGTCGTGTTTTTTCGATTTTAGACCTTTTGACTTGTCAATTCACCCTAATATTCACCCAATATTCCAACAAGTGAAATAGTAGACTCCTGCATAAGGGTCATAGATAACGGAAGAGAGAGCTTTAAGAGAAAAGTATGTAGCTTAAGTGATATCTACTGCTCACTCCGTCCCAAAATGAATGTCCAATTAATTTTTTTGGGACGGAAGGAGTACTTTTTGTTTTTACTAACAATAATTTGTCACATTTTACTGATCTCTCCCCTTTTTTAAATACAAGTCTTCTTCATTTTTACCCTCTATAACACTTCTAATCACAACGATCAGCTTAAGGTTTGCCAATGTTTTTTCAAGCATTTGTAATCTGCCAATTTACGAAGTTTGGTACATAGACCTCATAGTTTTGTTTACAGTTTGGAGCAACCAGTCCCGAGGAAGCAGCAAGATGCATTCATTTTTTACACGATGCTGCATTAAAACCTGGAAACAATTCTATTGCAAGGAGAAAATGGCAACCATTTAGGTAAACCATAAGAATGAATTTTTTACTTGAATGCCCTTAACTATGAACGTTAAACTAGCAATTCCCAGTGTTTAAGCTTTAATGTAACAAGGTTATATTTAGATTAATTTTTGTATTAGCTTAATGCTTCACGCATGACTCTTTAAGTGGAAAATCTCAAATAGAAAGTAGATATTTTTGAGTGGGACAGAGGATGTATGTAACTTGATATGCCCATGCTATATAGCTGTCAGTTTCTTGTTCAAGAAAGTTAATTTCACGGTACCCAAACATTATGTGTATTAGAATTTCCAAAAAGAATAATAATTCTTCAAGAAAGTCACTAGAAGACAATACCTGTTGTTGTTTTCCTCCGTTTGGTTTTCTTTTATTTGATACTTGTATAACAGAATTGAACTTATTCTAACAGATTGAGCGATTCGTCCATAAGAAATTTGTGGACTGGACTTCCGTTGCATCCATGCATGTTGATGCTATGACATCTGATGTCTTATCACCTTCACCTTGGAAAATATTTGGTTGCCAAAATAATGGTTTAAAAAAAGATATAACTAATAAATGCATCTTTTTCTTAAATACTTGTGTTGTTTATCTTCAGCATTGGGATGATCACCCGGCCATCATGGCCGTTGGTGTGGTTGATGGAACTTCAGAAGCCGTTTTTCCAACTCTCATGTCTCTTGGTCCCTCCAGATCAGAGTACTATTGCTGGAAGTTTTTATCATTTTATATAGGTTTAATTTCATTTTTTTTGCACGAAAACCACTATACTACGGAAATGTTTGCTCAAACCCCAAAAAGTTAATCCAGTTAAAATATGATGGACGGAAATTTATATTTTTTCACACTTCCACCCCCCTAAACTTTCATATGTTAGGGTGGAAGTGTGAATAACTAATTTTTTCATCCATTATAATCTATCAGAGTTAACTTTTTTGGGGCTGGTACAAACATTTCCCAGAGTATTAGTGTTTTCATGCAAAAGAACATGTATAATGGTTAAAATGGAAGTCGGGCCAAAATACAGTGGTTGAAAATGAAATCAAACCTTTTATATATATGTGTGTGTGTGAATGAATGAATGAAGGATTACACTGTCTTCTTTTCATTGGTTACAGATGGGATTTCGCTTCCCAGCGAGGCAGTTTGGTCGAGCACCTCGATGCATAGGCGGAGGTATGAAGGGGCAAGGGGGGGGGGACCACTGCCCCTCCTTGACATTTTTTTTGTTTTTTTTTTTTTTTTTTTTTTTTTGGTACTTATGTGATACAATTTTCTTTTAAAAAAAATTATATGTATTGTGACTATACTTTCTCCGTCTTACTAAAATTATATTTTTATTTTAAACACAGAGATTAAATGTAGGTGTACTTCCTCCGTCTCACTAACAATTTTATTTTTATTTTAAACAAAAAGATTAAATGTAATTTGGTTGTGAGTATAAAGAGTGAGGTATGAGAGAGATAATTGGTAGAAAAGTGTAATTTTTAATGAGACATTTGATAAAGAATTTAACTTTTAGTGGGACGGAGGAAGTATATTTTGAAAAAAAAATGTTCTATATTTATAATTTTTCTTTTAATAGATGTGATTTGTAGACGTTAAATAAATATACATGTTGAACTTTTTGATATATGAAATTATGTTATATGTGTGTCGAATTGTATAAGATATCAATGAATGAATTATTGGCACCATTAAAGCAGATAATTTACTATGTCTAAAATTGTATTCGGTATGAAAAAATACACCAAATTTTTTTTTTCGGGGGCGCTGCCCCCGAACCCCCATACATCATTCATTCACTCCAAAATTTCTTGCCCCCCCTTCACTTAATTTCTAGCTCCGCCACTGCCTCGATGGTCATACCGATATAATTCACTTGCTACTCTATAAAGATTGCCTACCATGGTCAAACTTGTAACCTATTTATTGAGCATTATATACTTATTATTATATCACAGTTTGGTATGCAGGGGAATGAAACAAAGAGATTTACTGTTGCAACGTTACCGGAGAAGGGAAGACAATGGAACTTGTGGTAATTCAAATTTGAATGTATTTTTCGTCATGAACAAGAAACAAAATTTACGGCAAATATAAAACTTCAGTAATTCAACATTTGCTTAGTTATTTTTGCTGGTTGTGCTGCAGTTATCCTATACCATTCTGTATTTCACAGGAAGTGTACACCGCAGCCGGGCTATGTTCGTGCTACCTTAAAAAGTAACTCATGTTGTAAATATTAGATTTTGTGGATCTTTCTACTGAAATGTGAAATGTAAAGTATATAGGGGAGGTGGTGAGTCAAGCCTAGCGTGTACAAGCGCTGGAATACTCTTTGAGTTTAGAGTTTGTTGTAAAAATTAAGAGTTTGTTGTAACTCTTTAATTTAGTTCCTGTTATATGTCATAGTTTTTTGTCCGTGCGTTTAACGCACGGGTGTAGCACTAACCTTGCGAGATAATTCCAAAGATTGTCGAAATTGATGGAGGGAGACTTGTTGATCTCAGAGAGGGTGGGAGAATTTAGGCCTGGCTTGTTTGTTGTTTCCTCGACGTGTGAGTGCAGAGAGAGCCAGTTACGGAAGAGAGGGAGTGCATTTTCCAGGTACTTATCCAAGAAGGTCCCATAGTTGCATATTTTTACGTTATAAGTGATGAAGAAATGCAGAAATTTTTTGCTTATGACAACCAAAGCTATAAACTACCTAATGTGTGCATTGAGAACCCATACAGCCGCCAAAATACCTTCCATTTCAACTCATAAAAAGGATCAACCTAAAGTAGTTCAACTCATAAAGGAGCAACCTTAAGTTGCAGAAGTTGCTAAAGTATGTGAGGGTGTTGATGCATGTCAAAGAAATGAATTTATACGGAATGGGGCATTTCAAAGGCTAATTCCTCAAGGTTCCGTCTTTTCCTGGATTTGCTCGGCTTTGCCAAAGGCTAATTCCTCAAGGTTCCGTGAGCATACGGAATGGGGCATTTCAAGGCTAATTCCTCAAGGTTCTGTGAGCATACTGAATGGGGCATTTCTTAAATATTTGATAAGTTAACTGTAACATTTATTAAATGATCGGGTATAAAACTAGGAATCAGCCATTTATTTTTATTACCCTACTTAAAAACTCCTTAGTTACTGAGCATACAGACACACAGAGATATTATTTTCTATTCCCAAATGAAAAATGAAATGAATGTCCTAATTTTTTTAAAAATGTTATTGAAGAGAAAATTTTCAAAAAAAAATTAATATTTATTGTGGGACGGATGGAGTATAATAATGAACAGACCGGGTGGTGAATACGACCAGACAATTTTAGGGGCACAATTTTTTTGTTACAAAAACATGGATACAAAATGAGGTAGCGATACTTTATTGGTTGTATCGATTGTGGATATGTCACACTCTAATTAAAAGCATCAACACAATTATGACACCTCATTTTGTAAAGGGAAAATTACAAAATAGGGCTTAAAGTACAGAGAGAGGTACTAATTTGGGGCATGTCTTTTCAATTTTGACAATTTAGGGCCTAATGTGACTTTTTTTCTTAGTTAAGAACTTTTTGACGGAATTCATTAAAAAAATCAGTTAAATTATATGTGACTTGCACGTGATGGCCCAATTGGATTAATTTTATATGGATAGTTGTTTTAAAGGGGTTAAATGCAATTTTTAAATTTAAAGGGTAATACAAATTTATTTTCTTCAATATTGATAATTATTTTCTATTACTTTTTTTTGACAAAAAATTGTTTATTAATACTAAAAAATATTTTATATAAGAAATTAAATCAATAATTATCTACAAAAATAATACTTTCTCCGTCCCATTACAAAAGGCACAAAATGGGTTTTGCACAAAAATTAAGGAAAATGTATAGTGGAGTAAGTGTTGTGAGTATGAAAAGTGAGGTATGAGAGAGAAAGTGGGGCAGGGAATAGTAAGTGGATAGATGATGTGAGTATGACAAGTGAGTCACATTAATAAACAAGTATTAAAAACTTTTAATTTTGAGCTCGTGCCTTTTGTAATGGAACACCAAAATTGAGCTTTTGTGTCTTTTCTAATGGGACGGAGGGACTATTCATTTTTCCCTAATACCCTCAATCCCCCTTCAACCCTTCTTCCTTTTTCCAACGACCCATATGTCAGGGGAGGCCGGTTGGTGTGAGCGTGTTTAGAAATTTTTCAATAAGCGACTTACCACGCACTAGTGACGAGTGTAAATGTTTTCTGTCACAATTCAAACATCTATAAATCATTGCAGCCTAGGAATCATATTATGTTAAAAGGAACTTCAAAATAGAGATTTATAATTATGAAACTTGACATATTGCAGCATAGTTAAACAAAACTGACAGGCAGTAAGGCAAAAACAGAGCAATATCTAGCACACACCTCAAGTGGTGCCGCAATTGTTTCCTGTTCATGCAGACATTACCTTCTGATTTTATAGAAGGGTCATTAATATTTTGTCAGCATTTTCCGTAATCATCTGAAAATACCATCAGAAGAAGGACCAAATCAGCAGAGCCATCTGGAAAAAAAAATCAACATCTGTCATACCTCTTGTTCCTTTGACCCTCTCTGCTCCTTGTCCAGGAGCCAGCATATGGTAACATAAGCTTCAACTCTTTGTATGATGACCCGCAATGCATCTTGAAAAAATTACTACCAAAGTAAGCAGAAAAGTTTCCATATAATGTTCTTTTTAATCAAGTCCCTTATCTGCACCCAGCCCCACCTGTGTCCCAAGCACCCTCCAAATAAATAGGATGACAAAGGAAACAAAATGCACAAGGAGATAATAATTGAACATTGCTCTTAAACAAAAGTTTGCAGAATTCAGGAACACAACTTTTTTGAGGTTGATTATGTTTTTTTACAGGATACCCTGACACTGAGTCGTTCAGGGCCTATCTACTTTGTCATATGAAAAACAGACTTAGGTCGTGTCTGGTAGCAACAAGCATCACACTTAATGCTTGTTGATGAATGACAATATTAGAAAATTTGAGTCTTTGTAAACAATCCATTGTCAATCTTCATGCTTAGTGGCTCTTATTCGGTAAGTTAGAATATTGATGCTTCTTCGGTAAGAGGAATATGGGATGCTTGTTACAATTCAAGTCAAGGGTTCACCCTCAGTTTGAAGTAGTTGCACGAAAGAAAACCATTCAACAACAAGCATTAAGTGCTTGTTGCTATCAAACACAACATAATATAGCATATTCGAAACGTAGATGGAGAACAAACAAGTGAATATGCTGGGAAATGAAAAAGTAAACTGAAGTCCGAAAATAAGGCTCTGTTTGTTTCGCGTAAAACATTTTCCGGAAAATGTTTTCATGTAAAATGATTTCATGTAAAAAGGTTTCCTTGTAAAATGTTTTCATGTAAAAAGATTTCCATGTAAAATGTTTTCTTGTAAAACATCATGGTCTTGTTTTCAGTTGTTTGGCAAATTTGACGAAAATGTTTTCCGGAAATGTCACTTTTTTTTTATTAGTTTAAATAAACTTTGGAAACCGCCCCACCCCCCCCCCCCCCCAAATTTTTTTTTTTAATTTTTTAATAAAAAATAAAAAAAAAATTATTTTTGGGGGGGGGGTGGGTAGGGGGTGTAAAATAAAAAAAAATTGGGGGGTGGGTGGGCGGTTTCCAAAAAAAAATTTTTTTTTGGGAGGGGGTGGGTGGGGGTGGGGTGGCAGGGGTGGGTGGGGCGGTTTCCAAATTTTTTTTTGGGGGGTGGGGTGGGGTGGGGTGGGTAGGGGTGGGGTAGGCGGGGGTGGGTGGGCGGTTTCCAAAAAATAAAAAAAAAAATTTTGGGGTGGGGGGGGGTGGGGGTGGGTGGGGGGTGGCGTAGGCAGGGGGTGGGTGGGGCGGTTTCCAAAAATAAAAAAATAAAAAAAAAAAAAATTGGGTGGGGGTGGGGTGGGGGGTGGGGTGGGTGGGGGGTGGGGTAGGCAGGTGGGTGGGGCGGTTTCCAAAAAAAATTAAAAAAAAAAAAATTTTTTTTGGGGGAGGGTAGGGGTGGGGTTGGGGGTGGATGGGCGGTTTCCAAAAAAAAAAATTAAAAAATTTTTTTTAGGGGGAGGGTGGGGGTGGGGTGGGGTAGGCGGGGTGGGTGGGGCGGTTTCCAAAAAAATTTTTTTTTTTGGGGGGGTGGTGGGATAGGCGGGGTGGGTGGGGCGGTTTCCAAAAAAATAAAAAAAAATTTGGGGGAGGGTGGGGTGGGGGTGGGGTGGGTGGGGCGGTTTCAAAAAAAAATAAAAAAATTTTTTTTTTTTTTTGGGGTGGGGGTGGGTAGGGGGTGGGTGGGGCGGTTTCCAAAAAAAAATTTTTTGGGGGGGAGGGTGGGGGTGGGGTAGGCGGGGTGGGTGGGGCGGTTTCCAAAATTTTTTTTTTTTTTTGGGGGTGGGGTGGGGGGTGGGGTAGGCGAGGGGGTGAGTGGGCGGTTTCCAAAAAAAAAAATTTTTTTTTTTTTGGGGGGGGGGGGTGGGGTGGGGTGGGTGGGGGCAGTTAAATTTTTTTTTTAATTATTATTATTATTATTATGTTGTACCGAGCGTAATATGAGTTGTACATTAAGGCCAAGAACAAGAGTTGTAAAATGATTTACGAATTTGAAATTGGTAAATCATTTTACAAAGAAAACCTCCTTTTTTTACATCCTTGTAAAATGTTTTACATTTGACTTTCTTTTACAAGTGGTTACCAAACACTCGAAAGTAGGTAAAACATTTTTCAAAAAACATTTTACTTGAAACAAACACCCGAAAACAAGGAAAACATTTTCCGGAAAATGTTTTACATGAAACAAACGGAGCCTAAAGCTCCAAGGGAAAAGCATGAGCAACTCACACTCAGAAAAGGGAATCCCAACTCCTTAAGACTCAAAACATTTAATTTCAAACATCCCTAATACATCCTGCCCACTACATTCACCAGACCCACAATAACAGCTTTTGATCTTTATATCTTAGCAGAACTTCTTCATACACATGAGATACACGGTAATAGCAAAAATATCGCAACACTTTTGAGTGCCTATTTGAGCAGTCAAACTAGCCTGCATTACGCAACACTCGTGCAAGAACAGAGTTATCACTTCACATCTAACCCCCAGCTACAGATCCTGTCAGATGGTCCAGCAGGTATAGGTCAATTATTAGTGCTCAGAGACTATAATGTGCAGGACAACAAATTGAGGCCATATGTCCCAAGTTAGAGGGGAGGGGAGGGGAGGGGGCATGGGAACATGTGTAGATCCCTTTTAAAGAAAGAAAAAATAAATGAAAAACGCCTATATATAAACCAGTTGTCACTCGAAGTCCATACAGCTGTGCAATCGAGAAATCAGGGTTCCAATCAGGAACCCTACTTGAGATGCATTAAGATCTGGATGACTGGGAGCTCCAAAACAACGAGGTAGTGCATTATGAACCATCCGAAAACCCCCCGACTTAAAAGCCTAGCAGGTGATGGTACACAAACCTGCATTAATGCACCAAGTGATGATATTAGAACACCATATCAGAAGATAGAATTCATCAAGATCAAATGATATGTAAAACAACATATCAACATTATGTGCATTCCAAATCAAGCAAACTGGCATAATCACGAAAAAAAAATACACCAGCAACTACAAAAAGTTCCTTATATGGTAATCAATACTTGTGCTCTTCCGTACAAGATCAACTTTAAAACCATGGTTTACGGGCCCGTTTGATTTAGCTTATTGATATGTGTTGATGAATGATGTTGTTTGATTTAGTTTTTTTGAAGTGATGTGTCATAAGTAATTATGACTGTTTGATTAATAAACTGAAAAAGTGCTGAATGAAATTATAAAGACTAAAATAATAATAATAATAATAATAATAATAATAATAATAATAATAATAATAATAATAATAATAATAATAATAATTATTATTATTATTATTATTATTATTATTATTATTATATTATTATTATTATTATTATTATTATTATTATTATTATTATTATATTATTATTATTATTATTATTATTATTATTATTATTACTATTATAATTATAATTTTATTATTATTATTATTAATTTATTATTTTTATTATTATTATTATTATTATTATTATTATTATTATTATTATTTTATTATTATTATTATTATTATTAGTATTACTATTACTATTATTATTATTTTATTATTATTATTATAATAATAACTATTATAATAATTATTATTATTATTATTATTTTATTATTATTATTATTATTATTATTATTATATTATTTTTATTATTATTATTATTATTATTATTTATTATTATTATTATTTATTATTATTTATTATTATTATTATTATTATTATTTTATTATTATTATTATTTTATTATTATTATTTTATTATTATTATTATTTTATTATTATTATTTTTATTATTATTTTTTATTATAAATATTTATAATTATTATTTTATTTTTATTATTATTTTTTATTATTATTATTATTATTATTTTATTATTATTATTATTATTATTATTATTATTATTATTATTATTATTATTATTATTATTATTATTATCAATAAAGAAGAGGACTTACATGTGTTTGAAAAGTAGAATTAAGCACTAGGCTTAGTGCTTACAACTTATGACTTTATATGTGCTTTAAGTGGCTTGTACATGACTTATGATTTATCTTACCCTAAATAAAATCAAACGCTTCAAAAACAACTTATGGAAAGTCATAACTCATAAACACTTTCAAATAAGCCAAATCAAACATGCCCTACATCAACAGGAACTCCCTGCAATCAACATCAAAAGTAAGTGTGCTTCTATCTACATTTTTTTTTAATGAAGCAAAAATTACATCAGAACTACACTTAGCTTTCCTACAGGATTTTACAGCAATGACATCAGCAAAGCTTCTACAGTCAAATTCTCATCAATAATAGCTAACGAATTTTGGTAATAATCTGCCTAATATAGCCTTCCATTGCATCTGTTGGACCCACAAAAACATATTTTCTTCTTCACATTTCCATGGGAATCATGGACAGTATCCACTGCATAGTTGTAGTGGTAGGTCAACTCCTGCAATGGTGGTATATCCTCAGCAGCAAAAAGCATGATGTGGGGCATTCTCTTGTCGCCATGGTCGTAAATGACGTTTTGGGCATAGAGGTTTGGCGAACAACTGTGGTTAATGAACCTCCCAACATTTCCATACTTCATGGCATCAATGCAAAAGCCAGCATCGGCATCCATACTACAACTCTCTCTCTCATCAGCATCAGGACAACAGTCCTTGTAATTCTGTCCGATATTAAACAAATACTCATCAAGCCCAATTCTCTTCTCAGCTTCTGTGTCTTCAAGAAGCTCTCCCGTGTACTCACATACAAAGCTACCAGATGGAACAGAGTTTAAGGATCTAACACCCCACCCTTTAGACTCTGTTTTGAAGATTTCAAGAGGGAGTTTGATGCCATGCTGAGTGACTCTGTTATAGCAGGATGGTGGGCAGTTGCAGTGTGGGCCACACTCATACACCAGTGTCCTTGCTTCAACAATAGCCCCATTATGGTTGTACGGAATGACTGGAGCCTCTCCTCCATTCTTGAATGCGCACGAGCATTTCTCAAAATTCAAGCATCCGTCAGTGCATTGACACCCTTTTGGAGGAGCAGGACAATATCTACTTGGGTAAGTCATCCGTGTAACGTAATTGAAAGTTGAGGGTAGGTCACTGTCTATGGTGTTCACAGCACAAATGGGGACTGATTCCCTGCCCCCAGATATGTCGGTGACACAAAGACCTTTTCGTATCTTGTGTGTCTTTGCCATATTTACTTCTTTCCAAGAAAGTTCTGGCTGCCCCGGAATTCTCCTCAATTCAAACTTAAACACCAACTTATTATCTCGGGGTCCAGGAACCTGCTTATAGTCTACCACTGTATAAAGGCCATCATAGACATATGACATCACTATCTTAGATCTTGCTTTTGAAGATTCAGCAGCCTTTATCTCTTTTGATCCTCGGATTACCCTCACAGGAGTCTTTGCTGACATACTGTTTTTTAGAGCTAAGTTTCCTCTTTCAAGCTTCTGGTGTTCAGCTGGCTTATGCTTGTCTTTCAATGCTATATTACCCCCTTGACCAGAATATATCAATACGTCTGAGCCAAGTTCATCATCATAACCACCCGATGCAACAATACTGATCGCAATAATTCCTCCTGTATGTTCTATGTAATCTATGCCTGCTTGGTAAGGTCTGTGAACACCCACAATGGCAAGTTCTGTTCTGAACAGAAACCCGTCTCCTACCTCAACTCCTGGTACTGTTCCCAGTATTTTATTATCACCGTTAGCTATTTTACCTTCTCTCTTGATATAATTTGAAGCCAAAATATCAATCCTCTTAATTGCTTTGTGCTTTTGTGACTTCAATTCTTCATCTGGCCTCAACTTTGCTTCTTCCCCTTGTAACAATTTCCTGCATGCAGCCTGGAAGAGCCGTCTCGTCTCTCGAACTCTGTTTCTAGCATCATTAGAATTCTTTGGACCAAATGGGGGCAAAGACACATTTATCGAGCATGGTTCCTCACAATCATCGTGTTCTTCTTCACTATTTGCACGACAATCTTCCTTATTCCTGAAATTTTTGGCAGTAGAATTTGATGTCCCCTTCAAATTTCCACCATGATAAACCTTCAAATCTCTGGACTTCATCTGATTGGTAAAAAGGGGATGTCTCTTTCCTTTTCTTGTGATCCCTTTCCCCTTCCTCCATAGCTCATCTGGAAAAGCCGGTCGGCCTTTTACATGTAACCTATCATTCATTTCATATCCGAAGCAACCAGCATTACCGAAAGGTCTTTTCTTACAACCCCTCTCCATTGAATCTTCCAACATCCCATTGGCCATACCAACATCAACCCCTTTTCCATTAATTCTTCTAAGTTCTTCCTCAGTTGGCTTAGGAGCATTCATCCCACAAAAAGGAGGGAAGTCCCTTTGGACTTCAACTCCTTTCCGCAGAAACACATTCCTTGGGTAAGTTGAAACAGGACACATCGCAGGTGACAAAGATTTTACATCATCCCTTGAAGCCACCCGATAGCGGAAACCATCAATTATCAACACTACTTTCTTTCTCATTCCTCCACTATTAACCTCGGACTTAACATCAACATCACAATCTTCCTCCTTCACATTAACCTGACATTCCGCATCCATCAATCCAGTTTTCACTAAAGCATCCGTGACCACCTTAGACAATCCCCTCGCATCATTTTCATCTTTCTGCATTTCAAACCAAGGGTCTACATCAGAAAACCGAGGGGGACTCTCCAAAATCTCGTGATTAGAAGCCATTAAATTTCCTGGAAAACTGAGAAGAAAAAAGAGCTCTTACTATAGACGTATGTAACCAAACGAAGAATACAAACTTAAAATCATCAGCAAATTTCATAAGAACTACTCAAATAACGCATACACACTCAGGCTATATACAGTAACAGTAACAGAGTAAACAAGAAACCGGAAACTAATTAATGGAGAAAATCAACTGCAAACAACAAAGTAATCCACTCTCTAGCAGCGTAAAACTAAAAATTGGTCGAAAACTGAAAGAACGCACACACACACAAAGAGGCTATATACAGAAAACTAATTAATAGAGAAAATAAACAACAAAGTAATCCACCCTCTAGCGGCGGAAAAATAAAAACTAATCGAAAACAGAAATAACACACACTCTCAGCTATATACATAAAAGTAGAAAACTAATCAGAGTACAAAATTGTTGGCATTATCACCAGAACAGAGGAAACAAGCACCGTTAATTAATCAAAAACGCAAATCAACTACAAACAAAGAGCTAATTTCTACCGATGCAAATCGAAATGCATGATCACAATATCACTCCAGGCCACTATAAATCAAAATTTTGCAAGAGAAATCACAAAATATAGACATTTCCACCATTTAAGCTGCCAATAAACGAAAATCCAACAAAGCAAGAAATGAAATGTTCAAGACGAAAACGAATGGAGGAATTAGCTATATTTAGCAAAAAAAAAACCTGGTTTGAGTAAGATTTTGAGATGATCGATGAGGAGAGGTAGAGAAGATCTGCTGCTGCATATGAAGATGAGGATAAAAAGTGCGAGTGAAAAAAGTTAGGGTTTATCAGTGTGTGTGTATGTGATTTTTGGGAGTGGAGAGCAAGTTTGTGGTTTCATGGCGGATTTGTTGAGCTCTCTGACACTAACAGTGTGTGTAGCAGGAAGGTGTACGGACTGGGGACGGTCGAAGAAGGTGCCCCTATTTTTTTGCCCGCGTGCTTTTTTCCGTTTTGAGATTGTTTTTTTTTTGGTCATTGGATGCTTTTTTATTATTGTCCAATTAGTTGGTTATTAATGCTCTCTTTCTAATAATAGTCTCATACTACCTCCGTCCCAATCTAAATGTCCAAAAATGGGTCCGGCGCGGGAATTAAGGAAAGTGAGGTAGGAAAGAGAAAAAGTGAGGTAGGAAAGAGAAAAAGTTTAAATGTTGTGAGTATGAAAAATTAAATAGGAGAGAGAATGAGTGGGAGGAATAGTTAGGAGAGAGAATGTTGTGAGTGTAAAAGTAAAGTAGGAGAGAGAATGAGTGGGTTGAATAGTGAAAAAAACTTTCCTTTTTTGGAAATGAGACATTTTCAATGGGACGCCCAAAAAGGAAAGTTTGGACATTTAGATTGGGACGGAGGGAGTAATATATATTGTAATTATTTGTCAAAATAGAAATAAAAATAAACGCGTTTTTGCTAGGGAAAAAACGCGCTTTCCTAATTAAGATATTAGAAAAATGTGCTTTCAAATGTACAGCTGCATTTTTTAAAATTATTTGAACTTGTTTTTAAACATACCGATAACATTTTTGTAAGTAATCTGTAATTGTTTTAAAACACGTAGTAATGACATTTTTTTGTAAATTAAAAGAAACCTATTAAAACACTATGAGACTTATTAATATACCACCACTACTGACATTGCTTAACGCACACAATGACAATTATTAACAGTAAAACTAACTTTTAAAACTATAATGATTATAGTGTATAAAAAGTAGGATAGTAAGTATTAAATTTTTTTTAAAATTGTTTTTATGCAATTCTACAAAAGAAAGAGGAAATAATCATCCAAAACACTATTGACTACTCCCTCCGTCCGTCCGATAACATCTTAGTCACTTTTTATTCGGAACAAGAGTTAAGGAGAAATATTAATAAAAATGTGTTATGAATGGGTATAAGAGAAAGTGTGACAAGTGAGTATTATAGTAGTAAAAGATGTCTGAAAAATGAAGTATGATTTACTAATGAGATGTCAAAATGATAAAGTGAGTAGCGTGTTATGGGACGGACATAGTATGGAAATAAAGCAAAATAAAACTTTTAGTTAATAGTAGAAACTTTAAGTACAATCAGGTGGTAATAGAATCTTCTTTTTGTAAATCAAAAAGTGTGACGCGTTAAAATGTAAACGCAATTGGTATTTAAGGAAGTAACTTAGTTGGTAAGATTTCAATTTCTCCATCCCTTTTTTTATATATAATTCAAACTTAAAGGATTTGTTGAGAATTAATGAAAAATATTAAATATTATAGTGAAATAAATGTTGTGAATATAAAAATTAGAAGAAAAAATTATTAATAGGATCGAAAGAATTTGAAATTGCTCCTACGATGTTGCAGCAAGCTGGATGTATTCTAAATTTTGAATCTTTTTCTCTATTTTCAATTGATGATTGATGTTAATTTAATTTTGAGTGAGTATATATATTTTATAGATCTCACTACAGATTACATATTTACTATTTGCACGAAAATTAAAAAAAATGTTAGTGAACTTATGTGTTGTGAATATATAAAGTGAGGTAGAAGAGGAAAAGTGTGATAAAAAATAATAATTGATTTAATTGAATTGTTGTTATTAATATGATATTTGTGTCTTATTAATATAAAATAATATAAAAGTAACAAAAGAAATGTGTAATTTATAGTGGAAGTTCTAAGAGAAAAGTGTATAGTTTGGGTGAGACCCAACCATTTGCGTACAAACACCGGTCAAGTGGCCCAAGTATTCATTAAATATAAGTGAAATTATTTAGCGGTCTTTTTATAGCATAGAATATATTTCCTCCATTTCAAAAAATTTGTTTTATTTTGATTTTCATGATCGAAACTTTTGAACCACAACTTTATTAAAATCTAGTTATCCTTATCCGCTTCTAAAAATTTAAGGGGGATTTACCATATGATTCCTCAAACTTATCAATTTTACCTCATAAAATAAGCAATATTTCACCAAACTATATAATCTCTAGATTAATAATTACACCCTCCCATCATTTTATTAAGTTCACCCTTCCATCATTTTACTAATTACACCCTCTTTATCGATTTATTTTCTCTCCAACCTCCATCAGCTTAGGTCACCCCTCCCCATCTTCTCCAGTCAACAACTTGTTAGTACCCTGTCCGAAAAAAGGGACTGAAGTGCAATTCGGAAAAATCTGGGACTAAACTGGCATTTGGAAGCTTTTGGACCAAGTTGGAATTTATTGGAAATTCAGGGACTAAACTGGAAATATGAAAATTTGGGATCAAATTGATTTAGAAAAATTCATGGGATTAAATGAAAAATAAAATTTCAAAGAGCGAAGTGCAAAAGAAGTCATTATAGTGGCCAAAGTGCGACTGCAAAATCGCGGGACGAAACGAGTATACTAATTGGTACAAATAAGAAACTAGGGCGAAGGTTGGCCGAGAGGTTGCTGGGCCAAGGAAACATTGTGGCCGGCCAATTTGTAGCATTTGGGGCCAAGGTGAAAGCAGTAGATGGGCCAAGGCAGAATTGATATGGGCTCAAGAATCAATATTTGGCCGATCGGCCCAATTTATTTAGGATAAACTTTATTCAGTATAACTGTCGATCGAACCTTATTTTAAGTGCCGATCGGACCTTATTTTTAAGGCCGATCGACCCTTCCTTTTTGTGCCGATCGAACCTTATTATTAAGGCCGATCGACCCTTTTCTCGGTCCAGCCCATTCCCCAAAGCACTATAAATACGTGTGCTCGTTTCACAATTCTGAACACAGTTTCATGCCCCATTCTCAACACACACGTACACACACAGAAAGGACGGAGGACACGTTCCCAATACAATTTCAACACAGTTTTTTCCCCACATCTCCCCACACACGTTTTCTCTCACGAACCAAGACTAAACTTGGTTTATTTTCACAACACACGGATTCTCAACGAATAAATCAAGACTACACTTGATTTGTTCCATCACACACAATTCTCAAGGGGGAAGTCAAGACTATACTTGAATTTCCTTTCCACACATCATCACACAACATATTTTTTCACGGAGAAGGCAAGACTATACTTGATTCTCCTTTCCGTACATCTCTCAATATTATTCGAATCGCCCTTAAATTCGATCCTCAAAGCCTTGCTACAATTGGTAAGTCTTTTATTAGTCTTTTATTATTATTATTCTTTGTTTACTTGCATGCTTAATATGTTTTAATTATTCCTTTATGCTAGATTTAGGATTATTTCAATATATTTAAATATGCCTAGCCGAGGATGATCTAAGGTTTCGCCCAAGAAAACCCAATGGATCTAGGAACTATTTCTTACTTTCCACCTTAGTAATAATTATCCCATGATCAACAATTCCCCAAGGATGAACGTTGATTAGTGCACCTTCCGAGGGCCTAACTCAAAGGTTCTAGGGTGTGATCATCAATTAATTCTTTCTCTCCCCTCCTCCTTATGTATGATCCCGTTTCTTCTATCTATTCCTGTAAACACCGCACACAACCAACACCCCCATATGCTAGAAAGACCGATCCGTCGGGCAATAGGAGTGATAGCGTTTTTTCTTCTGTTGTAACTTGACCCCCGAACCCAATTAAATGCTTAGCCTTTTTTCAAAGCTTTGGGCTATATCAAAGTGGCGTGGCGACTCTCAAAATTAAACTAATATTTTAATATGGTTTAAATCGAGTGTCACTAAATGAATATCCCATTTCGATCCGACATTATATGATTATTTATTTCAAACCTCCGAATGTGCGTTGCATCGGGACGGGGTATTCACAGTGGCGACTCTGCTGGGGATTGTTTTGAACTTTTTCAAACTTAGTGGGTGTAAGTGCTCCAATTTGAGCTTGTTAGAATTTTCGTTAGAAAATTAACGAAAGTTATAACATTTCTAACAATTCCTAACAATCTTAACATTTCTAACAAAGTGAGGGCAAAATGGGCATTGCTATTTAAAGATAAACCTTCAAAGGAATCTTAAAAAGCAAAAGAATTAAGAAAATCCCGAAACAGCAAGTTGAAAAACATTTTCTGCTGATATTTTTGAATTTTATTCCTTGTGTCCAAAGCCTGGAGCTGCATTTAATGAACAGTGCACGCCACCAATCCCATCCGCGCGGACATCTTTGTAAAATTCAGAGGGCTATAAATTGAGCCCTCCAGTCACAAAAATAAAGAGCCACAACACAATTCTTTGAACCTGCGGCGAAATATAGAGAGAGAAACGGTGAGAATTCACTTGAATTGTCACCATTTTCTCTTGAATCTTTCCCAACTCACACTCACTCTCAAATTCAAACCCTAAACACATTCAAGCCTTGAACCCATTCAAACACAAACTCAAGGAAGATAGGTATAACCTCCTTCTTCTTACCCTAAATCTCTCATCCATGCATGCATCTTCAAACTACAAAATGTAGTTCATTCTTCTTCTTGTCTTAAGATCCAAGAAGATCACCATGGAAGTCCATCTCCATGGATGATCTTCTACAAGGATCAACATTTTCTTTAATGTGTTCTTGTTTTCTTGCAAATGCATTTTCAAAACCCTAAAAACCATTTTCAAGCATCAAATCTCATTTTCAAAGGATAAAATTCCCCTTCCCAAGCAAATGAAGTGCTTAGTCCTAATGTACCCCAAGGATGGTTTGGTATAGTTGATTCACCACTAAAATGTCAAGTGATCACTAACCAAAACCTAGGGAAATGGGGACAAGCATGGATGCAAAACCCCCCTTAAAATCATATTTTCTTTCTTGAGAAGTTGCTGTCCAGTAGCAATTTCCTCAGACCTCAGTCCATGGTCTAATTTTTTGGACACAGATAAATGTGGAATTTGGTGTAGACTACAAAAGACTTTTTGTAGCCAACATCCAGATGTTTCCATAAATATTTTTACTTTATTTTTTGGGTGAGTAAAACTCCTATTTTCAAATTTTCTTTCAGAGGCTAGTTCATCAGCTTCTGGGAATCCAGATCTCATATCTGAGGTTTCCAGAAGGTTTTGACCCCTCAAATATTCTCCAAAATGGAAAATTCCTTCGTACAAATCTTATTTAAGGTGTCTGGAACAACTTTCATTCTCTGAGTTTATCCAGATTATGAAGTTTTAAGACCCTTGAATCCATTTCAAAATCAAAGGTCCACTGCCTTTTTCATTCTGGCAGAAGTGGCTCTCAACTTCAAAAGGTCTTTTGAGTACCAAATCTCAATCCAAAAATCTTCCAAAAAATCATGGGATCAGTTTAAAGTCTTAAAAAGATATCCCAATTTTTACTTTTCTGAGTTTCAAATTATTTTGGCCAAAACACACACACACACACACACACAAATGATTTTCAGCTTGGAAGACTCGTTTTACGAGGCATTCCGGGTGCACACTAACGTCCTTCCCGGCGTGTAACATGACCTCCGAACCCAAATTTCTGATCTCGGGTTTTTTTCAAAGTTTTGGCCCTTAAAACAAAAATGGCGTGGCGACTCCGTTCTTTTTCCCGGGTTTTATTTGGTTTTTTTCAAAGAAACGCGAAAAATCGAATTTTTTCCCGCGAAATGGCGACACATCATCACAGTGGCGACTCCGCTGGGGATATTAAGCTTTTTCTAAAAAAAATGATATTTGGTATATTGGTGGAAACCATTAAACTTCCCGTTATCGCCTCCTAACACGAGTCGGGGATAAATTGTGGTCTAACAATCCCACGTACCGGTATCACCGTTTTCAAAAAAAAAAGGAAAAAGCTTTTGAGGGTCAAGCTTCCGTCCCGGCTTTGAAAATCATTTGTGTGTGTGTTGATTTTTGCACAGTTTTCGTGTTGTTTTGGCCGCCTCGGAGAAAGTCAAAATTTTGACTGTCGAAATCATGTCCCTAACTGTCGGAATTCTTGTGCTTATGTGCTTATGTGTTCATTAAATTTCAAAAAAAATTCAAAAAAAAAAAGAAAATTTCCAAAAAAAAATCATGCATCATATTTTTAAGACACATAAAAAAATTTCTATTTTACTCAGAAAAAGAATATAGACTGCTTGCACACTACGCGCACGTGACCGTACACTGCACACTACGTCCCTAACCCGGGGAAATCCTTGTCGCGGTCCGTTTGGTCTTATTACGCCTCTCGGATGAGCACAGGACTACCCAAACATCCCATGGAGCCTCGTGTCGACCATGCACTTGTCCGTGACACACTTTGTCCGAGACCCGGTTGGTTTTTAGTCCGGGTCCGTGTCATGCCCCGTCTCGTGTATAGACCTTTCCTTTCAAGCCTTTGTCGGCATACCGACTCAATATCTTTCTGGGGACCCTAATCGCCGAAGTTCCGCCGGTTTTCCGCCGCAGACTTTGACCAAGATATTGACCGGCGCCTTGACTTCGGCTCGATCGGCACAAATTATACACCGACTCCCAAAGATTGACACCGAGTCATCAAGGATTAATGATTATTCCATGCCTAATTACGGCTTAAATGACGACAAGTCAAGATCAATTGTGGACGCTTATCGCCCAAATCATGCCGACTTTTCGTCGAGCTCCGGACATGATCTTGACTTTTGACGTCGCCTTGTCCGTAATTTACATCGAATGCTCGTTAAGACTCGATTACCCGCGACTTTTAGGATCGTTTTTCTTTCGGTCGGTGGGACCCGCTTGCCCTATAGGACCCTCGCCCGGGCCGTCCACCCCGGGAGGTCGAAATACAAGTGGAATACGAGGGGCTTATAGACGTAGTGACGGGGCCCACTGATCCAGGATCCAGAGTAGTTTGCGAAAAAGAAGAGCAATCTTTTCCAACCGATTAGGTTAATAAAACATGTTTTAAGTAAACGTGAACAAATAATCGCATGTTGCATGAGCCAAAAGCCCAAACACCTACCCTCCTTCCATTCCTGACATCTCGAACCTTCGTGTCCTTTCCCCGCAGCCTCCGCACAAAGCTTGGTTTCGGGCACCGGGTCATCGTTTGATTAGTTGGGAAGAGTCAAGCGCGTCATCGCCTTCGCCGTTTGTTCCGACTCCGGGTTTCGTAATGTCCGCACGCCCGGTAATGATGGGGATAACGTCACTCCGCCTCCCGGACCCCTCGTGACAGAGCAACAAAGTGGAATCCGCTAGCGTAACGTATGAGGTTACGACAGGAAGCACAACTAAATAGCCTTATGGAGGCTATTAAGAGTCATGCCGGCCGCCGCCTCAATCCAGATGGCACCTTCACCGTGGAAGAAGACGAGGATGCCAACCCCACTCTCGCCGCCCGACTACACCAGGATGCCGCCACCCACCTCCTATGGTGCCACTACCGTAA
Source organism: Adenophora triphylla var. japonica (assembly GCA_022495995.1). Taxonomy (NCBI): domain Eukaryota; kingdom Viridiplantae; phylum Streptophyta; class Magnoliopsida; order Asterales; family Campanulaceae; genus Adenophora; species Adenophora triphylla. The sequence goes on along the minus strand of JAFEMH010000287.1, from coordinate 767,326 downwards.
CCCATGCTCCTCGATTTTCGGGTCACCAGCCTCCCCAACCACGAGACCACCTGTGGATCCATGCAGCCCGACGACACAAATCCGGGGGCAAAATCAGTACGGAATGTCTTCTCATGGTTGGGGCTATCTCGAATGCCACAGCTAATCGGGATCCCGCCACGCTTTGGAACCGATCAATCCGGGCCTTCGCAAAGAAAGGGCCACAATAGCCACGGTTCGGGATGCCGCCACAACTTGGTTCTCGGGGCCACGCCAGAGCCCCTCCTCGAACAAGTACTAGTTCACCGCTCCTCACACAAATCCATTCCTCACTCGGACTTCTATGGGTTACCAAGCCTCCATCCGGTGTCATCCGAATCACCAGGACCGCAGTACCCCCGGGTTACACACCTTCACCACAGTACCATGCAATTCAACAATCCGGACAGCACTCGCACTCAAGCCTACTTACGGGCCCCACTGGAAATCCAAGTTATCCAGGCTACATCGGGCCGCCTCCACCTACTTTGCCGCTGAAAATCAACAAAGAAGCCGCAAGGTTCTATCCTTTTGCTCGTGCTCCTACTCATGCTCCCCAGGGTAACTCACCTGTGACAAGTTTTCACCTACGCCCCCGGATCGGCCGTTCCTCCACCGCCGCCTCCGGTGGTAGCTCCTCTCTCTAGCTCACCCACTAGCTTGAATGCCATGGTTCCGCCACAAGACCCTCATCTCGGCCCGGTTCATGGAGCAACACAAGGAAATGAAAGCGCAGATCGCCGAACCGATCGCCAAGAAGCTCCGCTTCCGCCTACGCTGCACGGACTCCATTGTTCCTTCCGCCCCACAAATTCGTGATGCCTAATCTGGATCTCTTTGATGGGACCGCATGCCCGAAAACCCATTTGGACACATATACCTTGGCGATGAAAGCCAAAGGATGTACCAATCGCCAGTTGGCCGACTATTTCAGCCTATCCTTGAAGTCCAGTGCCTTAAAGTGGTTCTTCCGTTTGAAACCCGAAGCCGTGGCTACATGGGACCAGATTACCAATGCCTTCACGAGAAATATAAGGCCAACTTGGAATGGGAAACAAATAGGGTTGACCTACAAACAACGGTGCAGCCCCGATGAGAATGTTGGGGACTTTTACAAGCGGTGGAATGCCGAAACTCGGTGAAATGGCCATCCCTCCTTCCGAAGAGGAACAACCGGACATCTTCCACCATGCTTGAAACCACATTCGAGAGCCTCCCTCGCCACTTCCCATACTCGACTTACGGGCCATGGTTAACTCGCAGCCTAAGTTTGAAAAGGCCTACAATCCGCAACCGGCCGCCGCACTCCGCCTACGTATATCGGGCTCCTCCCGCAAACACGCCTCGCTCCCGCTAAAGGCAAAGAGATGATTAACTATGCGGGACAGAATGTAACAACACGACTCCTTTTGCTCCCGTAGAAACCAAATGAGCCTGCACCACGGGTCATGAATCTCGAAAACTTTGGAATGCCTCTCGAATGACATCTTTAGGGACTTTGGTGAAAGAAGGCTTGCCGCGGCCTTTGGAGAATTTCCAACCCAGAATCCGAATGCTCCCGTGGATACTACAAAGTATTGTGCTTTTCATCAAGCTCACGGACATCCGACCGACAACCGCTTCACTCGAAAAGGCAATCCAGGCTAATAGAGCAAGGAAAGTTGGAAGGCCCCGAGGGCCTAATACGCTCAAAAATCCGCCGCCAAGGAACCATAATCGTGAATATGATTGAATGCGGAGAATCTTCGCATGCCCAGAAGATGCCGATGAAGGTCCCCAAATACCCGTGGCCAACCTCGTCGAGGATCCCGACCCGGATTCCCTCGCCCTTGAGGATATCGAACGAATCAACCCATCTTGGTCTCATGTCGTAGACTCCTTGCAAGAATACGAGGCCCGCTATTTCTCGGATGAAGGGAAGGCCAATACTGAAGAGCTGGGGCTGTTCCGGCCAAAATATGAGAGGACCATATACACAAGATGGTTAGAACAATCGAGAAGAATTAGACAAGAAAGCTTCCGGCGAGCGCCCGTACTGGGGCTTATCAAGAAAGAGGCCGAAGAGCATCCGGAGCTAGTACACTTCCACAACCGGCTATTGGAGAAGTCAAATACGACCCCGAAGGCAGTGAAACCGAAGAATCGAGGAGGAAGAACCCTTCTACATTCTACCCGGTGTCAAATACGTGCCACCCTCTCACTCTTCCCCCGCAGCTTCGGGAGGAGAAGCCGAGTCACAATTACCACTTCCGGAATGGGAGCATATGACAATTTTTGCGGCCGCACGCACCCATATTCCCTAACGGGTTTGATCGGCGTTCCTCTCCGCCGAAATCCCGTAGTATGGGAAGAAGATTCCGACGACAAATGATGATGATGATGATGACGAGCGAAGAGTCAACCGAGGCCCCGATCCGGAAACAACTGGAACAATCATGCCGAAATGAGCCCACGGGAGCCGTGCACAATGGTTGGTTGTCGCAAGCGACGACGAAGAAACTTCGGAAGACGAATATGAGACCGAGGACATGAAGGCCATGAAGTTTCATGGATTCGAGCACGTGGATGTCTTAGAATTCAACACCGCCTACCATGCTTTGGGGAAAGGGTTTTCGTGTGTCCGATCCAGCCGATAGTCGAAGATCTCGATCGAAAGAGGAAAATTAACTCCCATCCGCCCAAATGAGAAAATAACCACGGTTAGATCAAATCCACCCTTAACAAAGTAACACTCCTTGTCGTGGTTACCCAAGAAGAGGTCACCTTCCCCGAATGTATGTCGCCTTTCAGAGAAGTCCTAGAAACCGGCATGATACCGGATGCGCTCCCACACGTAACGCTATAATCATCTCCAACTCGAGTATTACGTAAAGGAACCGTAATGGCCGCACTATACCGGGATGAGATCGAAAAGCCGCCGAGTCCCGACAATAGCGACTCTTGTTGCATGATAACTATGAGCAAGGCCGGCCATGAGAGTGAATCCTGAGGACGCCCTAGCTCGTGGGCCATCCAAGGGGCAACAACACAACCCCAAACCCAAAAGCCTCGTGACTTGGGAAGCGCTTATAAGGGCCGCCCAGAAGGAGCCAAGACAGCCAGCCCTCACCGTCACTAGACTCCGTCGTAACCAGGGCCAATAGCCAAAAGGGCTCCCCGTTGACCTTAGCAAAGATTGAAGAAATCCACCAAGAGACGACCGATGAGGAAGTTAACTGCTGACCCGATCCGGCGCATCTTCCAAGGAAATCCCAAGGCGTATAAGAAGGCCACGTATCAAACACCAAAAGAAGATCGCCGCCCTATGCTAAGACAAATGAAACCTGCACCCTCGAAAAGAGGATCCCGTGCTCACCGCTTGAAGCAAACACAGCCAACATTTCCTCTCGGTCTCTACTCACCTCGTCCTATCCCCATAAGCCGAAGCCGGAAGAAAGCCCGGCCCGCACTCGTGCCTATTGATGCTACTCCCGATGATGTGGTACAGCTAATTGGAAACATCCATTACGGGAATATAATCACTTTCACGTATCTCGACCTCCCTCAATTTGGGGCCGATCATAACGAGCCTCTCTTCATCACACCCGCTTGGATGAACGACGCCTCCCTGGGTCCCGGTTGATAATGGGTCCGAATGAACATTCTTCCGGCAAAGATCATGAGCTTGCTTGATATCAAGACTACGTACTTGAAGCCTTCCTCCTCACGCCAAAGCTTACGACTCAACATCTCGAGCAAATCCTTGAGTCGCTACCTTAGGACCTCTCGGTTTGGACGTAAATTGATACCTGTGGGAATTCCGTGTTATTGACATCCCAATCACTTTTAATGCCTTATTGGGAAGACCTTGGCCGCACCAGTCAAGGGGTCGCCTCAAGCCTCCACCAAAGGTGTGAAATTCGCCTCGAATGGGGATCCGACGACCATTTACGGGGATTTAGTCACTTTGGAGGGCACAGATACGGGCGGAATACCTATTCTCAAAATCAAACATGACGAGGAAGGTCTCATGCTAACGGGCTTCACTGGCCGAGCCTCCCAAGGCCCAAGTGTGCAACATAGATCCGACGGCCACTCGGGATAAAATCCCACCGGCCTTGAAAATGATGAGAAAAATGAGCTATCTACTCCGGCCTCTGGTCCTGGGAAACACCAACAAGGAACTCACAAACTCATCGAGGTGAAAGGACGTAATACTCGCCACGGCTCGGGATATGAGGCCTCCTCGTGACACCGCAAAAGGAAAAAGATTTGAAGCCGCCACAGAAAGGTCCCTGGCCGACGACCCTAAATCTCTCCCCTTCGCCCCTAATTTGGCCGACTACTTTGTAAAGGGTCCCACACAACCAGAAACATCACAGAGCCCACTCCTACGTAAGATGGCTAAAGCTACAGGATAGCCTCAACAAGTTTAGAGGAACCAAGGCTAACCCGGTCCGTAGAATGTTCCCGGACCTACCCAAGATACCCGGGGCTACCACTACCACGAAGAGTGAGTATACCTTCGCAGGCGTGCCTCGACCCGGTGGAACAGCCGAGAAGCTTACCACCACAAACCCGATTGCCCAGAAGATCCGGGCCCGGGTTCGAATTGACAAGACTCAAAAGCTAAGGCCACGGAATTTCCCTCGATGATTGGGATGGTCTCGGTTATGCAAAGAATTGTTCAAGAAGAAGTCCAGTGCGACTCCGATTGATCTCGGCTCGGTCCAAGAGATGATAGCAAAGAATTGAGAAAGGAAAACAAAACAAAGACAGCTTCCCGAGTCATGAGGCCACCAACAAAGAAAGCCGCTAAAAATTGGGAAAACCTCTCGTGCCCGTCCGCGACCAAGGAGGAAATGATCACCAAGCTTGGATTGGTCCCCCGTCCTCAGTGTCAATCTAGGACAAGTCCTCCCAGCTCTCTTTGTTAAGATCGAGTCTCTAGGGTCGTCCGATGGCCTTACGCCCGAAGACTACGAGTCTGTAGCAAGCGCTGTATTCCCTTTCGTTTTCAATGAAATGACGAACCTTTCTGAGTATCCCTTGATTGCCACTTTAACTAATGATGAATTAATTAATAAATTTTTTTTTTAATAATAATTCATTAGATAAAGAAGCAGACACATTAAACAAAAAAAATCAAACAACAAAAGAAATCTTTAAGCAGGTTGTCCGGAAAAAGGAAAATCGAGCCCAAGCTGCCGAAGAGATTTTGACAAGTGTGAATCTGGGAACTGCGGAAGAGCCTAAAAAGACGCAGATTGGTGATTTCTTCGAAGGAATTGGAAAGGATGCTCGCAAAGTCCTACAAAATCCTCAATTCAAAGAAAGTAGCCCTCTTCATCAAAGAGAACATCATGTGCAGATACGGGTTGCCACCGAAATCATTTCGTATAATGGATCCCACTTCGAAGGGGAATGCGACAGCCGCCGCGTAATTCCGAATAACCCGTCACAAGTCATCTCCTTACAGCCCCAAACCAACGGAGCCGCCGAGGCAAAGAAACAAGACTCTGGAAAATATCATCCGGAAAATGGCTGTCCAAGGCGTAGATTGGCCCGAGAAGTTACACCCGGCACTCGGGGCTACGTAACATCGGGCCAAACGGCAACCGGGGAAACACCGTTTGCTCCTCACATACGGAATGGAAGCCGTACTCCCAATCGAGCCGGAAATACCCTCGCTCCGTATACCGCCGGAAAGCCGATCAACGAGGTCGAATGGCTCCAGAGTCGCCATGATGAATTGGCCCTACTAGATGAACGCCGATTGAAAGGCCATGGAACACATCCGAGCCTACCAAGGAAGAATGGCCAGAGCCTTCGACAAGAAAGTAAAGCATCGGGAGATCCGAGAAGGTGATCTCGTTTTGAAAGAAAAGCCCCTGGCCCGTATCAACCCCTCGGCAAATGGGAGCCTCGTATGGGTCGGGCCATATGTCGCCCGTAAGATCTTCTCCGAGGAGCCATGCAACTTGCGCACCTCGACGGAATCCCTTTGTACACCCAGTGAATGGTGACAAGCCGCGCAGATACTACGCGTAAAACAAAAAAAAAAAGAAGAAGTCAAAAAAAGAGTGCTAAAAGAGTAATACCCAACTAGGTTGAAAACCCGAAAAGGGCGGCCTAGGTAAAAACAGTGGTTGCACCAAAAAAACAAACAAAAAAAAAACAAAAAAAAACAAAAAAACAAAAACAAAACAAAAAAAAAACAAAAAAAAAACAAAAAAAAAAAAACAAAAAAAAAATCAAAGTTGAACTACGAAGACTCGAGCTCCTCAAAATGAGGGGAACGTAGGCAAATGGAAACGGTTCGGTCTAAAACACAAATAAAAGTCATACTTTGACATCAATACAACCGATCGACCATGAAAGCGTCTCGAAAAACTCTAAAGCAATTCAAATATTCATTACAAGTTAAAAACTTTTTGATGAGTCTAAGCCCGATTCATTCCTACAACCGGCAACCTCGCTAAAAGAAATTAAGATACATAATCAAACTAATGTGTCTCGCCATGGCAAGAAAGGGATACTCGAAAACTCGTAGTCACTCCAAGCCACTCGCATCGGCCTCTCCCCTCTTCTTCCCCTTCGAGTCTTCTTCTTCGAACAGAAAATGTCGGTCTTCCTCCTACCAAGCTCGGTATAGGAACAGGATCTATCAAACCAGCCTCCGCCAGTGGCCTTAGTAGCCCTAGCGTCATCTCTCATCTCCCGTAGCCTAGCCGGTAGCATAGGAGCCCTCCTCTCCTCGTCTCTTGACGTAAGCCTCATAGTCGGCCGCGCCGTCTCCGCCTCCTATCATGAGGGTTGGTCCTCGCCTCGGCCCTCCTCCTCTCGTAAACAGCCAGTCCTCCGCACCCACAATGGCCTCACGCCGTCTCAAAATAGCCACCCGAGTCTCTCCTGCATGCCTCTCATACCAATCCAGGTACCAAGTGGTCAGAACACCGGTCTTGACGCCCGAGAATAACCCGAGGAGGAAAGGCATCATACCTCCATGCTCGGGAAAGAAATGGAAACACCGAGGGATCATCCATAGAAACAGGAGCCACCACCCCGGTGGCTATATCATCAAAGTCCTCCAAAGGAACCCGCTCCAAGCCAAACTGTCTCGTAACTAAAGCCGGAATATAGAAGCCGGACCGAGAAAGCCCCGAAGCATGACCACATGAGACCCGTCCCGAAGCACTCGCGAGTCTCCACCCGCCAACAAGGCACCGACCATCTCGATATCTTCCGTCCGGAGACCAGCCATCCAACGCTCCCATGAGCCCCGATCATCGAAATCCACAAAGAACCCCCTCCCGGCAAATGTCCAAGGCTTCGATCATGTCGGGAGATTCCCGAAGAACCCCCAAACGCTCCATCGCCCACAGTGGTCAAGAGGAACGGGCTGCCCCGTGCATATACCGTCTTCCGGTAGCGCCTATCAAGAGCATGAAAAGTCTCTCCCAAAATCAAAGGAACGACATCTCTCGCCTGTGCGACAAAGGAACGACAACATCCAGCAAAGACCGATGGTAGATCCCAAAGGAATAGACCATGAACAGGGTGCCAAACATACAAAGTGCAAAAGCATCCCAATAGGCATCATCCACCAAGCCTAGGCCCCTAAACCTATCGGGAAGGCCGGAAATATCAAAATGATCGGGACCGCGGATCATACCTTGCGCTTCCTCCGGGGAAAGATGAAGGAGGACGCACAATCTGTCAACGAAAGAAGCCCCTCCGGCAAAGGAACCGCTATCTCTTCCACCTCCGACCACCAAGCAAGGCCCGAAATTCTTCCACGCCGGAACAATCTCGTTGAAGGAAAGGCAAAAGACATGCCTTCTAGTGTCCCAAAATGAGAAAGAAGCCCTCAAAAGACCATAATCCGGAATCAATTCCTTGAGAGACCATAAGCACTTCACCTTGTACCTTTCTTCAAAGAAGGACCTCCTCTCATGCATAATCTCCCGGGACCAATCCTTGAATTTGTTGAAGAATGACATTTGGGATTCTTGGGACAATTTTGATGGAGCTTTTCTAAGGTTTTCCATGGATTTTCTCTCTTTCTCCCGAAAATGGCCGTTTGGACTCGGAGGTTGAAGAGGATATTTGAATTTGAAATAAAGTGAGACCAGATTCGAAGCAAAATTAAAGGACAATGTCGATGCGCAGACTCCTATCCGCGCGGACATGATTGTCATTTCCATCGAAAAATCCGCAAATGCCCAAGCCGCTACACCAAAAGAGGAATATTCCGTCCCGCTGCTCGAAACCCGTGCAAAAACCTCCCCAAACCAGTCCATATACCAAACACTAACACCCTTGCCAAAAAAATCAAGGCTCATGCAACATTGCATTCATACTGCATTGCATTCATAAAAAAATAAAATCCTAAATTATTACATTCCAAAAAGGGAGTGTACAAAAAAAAGAAGAGTATGCAAAAAAAAAAAAATCAAATAAAAAAAAGTAGGCATCAATAATCCTAAATTATTACATCCCAAAAAAAAAAGAAAAGAGAAAAGAGCAAAAAAAAATGTGCATAAGCTGTACAAATCTCAATCCCAGTCATAAATCTCAAAATCAGGGGGGGTAATCAATCAGAATCCCTAGCGCCCGACGTCTGTCCCCGGTCCCTCTTGCGACTCGGGCCCGCCTCCTCAGGAGCCCTGAAAATCTCGGGCTCAGAATCGTCCTCGTCTCCAGAAAGAGGCTCGTCAGGACCAACCGGCACACCGCGATAAGGCAAGCCGAGATCTGCGAAAAAATCATATCCGAAGGTGAAGGCGTCGGACTCCTGGACGTACGAAGATGACCCACCATGCTGCCAGACGTGTCCCTGCCCGTGTGGATCCCCGAGAATGACGTGATCCGAAGGCAGCACCGCGCGGGGATCAATGAGAGGAGACAGAGGAGTCTCTGAAGAAGTCTCGAACGAATAGGGAAGCCTCCCGTCCGAAGTGCGCCGGCCGTGGTCGCCTTGCTCTAGCTCGAGGAGCCCCGCAAGCGACCATCCTCCCGATGAATCTCTTAGATCCGAGCACTTGCTTCGTTAGCTTCTCGACGACCACCTCCGAAAACTGCACAAAAGCAAAAGCATCAGAAATAGTTGAAGCGAGAAATGATGACAGGAAAGAAAAGAAAAGACAAAAGCAAAAAAAAAGAGAGAAGGGGGAAAAGGTGAAGCCATACCTTCATACCCGGACGAGGCCGGAAAGCTCGTGGAAGTCGCTCAGGCTGAGGGATCTGCACCCTCAATCGGACCCCATCCTGGATATATGAAAAATCCGTCCGAGGGTACCGCGGATCCCAAGCCCCTCTCTATCCGTAACCCGAGGCATCCTCGCCTCCTCAAAACAAATACGGGGTACGGCTCGCCGCCACAAATGCCGAGAAGTGCCGGCCGGCTCGTAGTCATCCCAGGTCACGGATCCGTCACTGGGTGCATCATATCGGCGGGAGGCTCCACCGGTGTCCTCAAAGGCGAGTTCACGCCATGCCGGCGCGTCACCCTCTCTCCTGCATAATAGGCATCGCAGGTCGACCTCTCGTAATCCTCCGCCGCACACCCAAATCTCGCCGCCCTTCACCGCGCCACCTCGAAGCGATCCCAAGGATAAAATATCATCCTCTCGTCCGTCTCACCTCCGTCAAAGGAAGGCAATCCGCGTGACCGAGAGTCGTACGCCCTCGGAGCTTATCTTCTCCCGGGCATGCTTGGACCAAGAATGCATGGCCGGATACGCCCGACGTACTCCGCCGGCCGCCGCCACATCGTGACGTGGAAAAACTCCAACGCCCATACCGCGAAAGGTAAAAATCCAATCAATCCAAAGGCAAAAGAAAAGTGTGTGCTCGAAAAAAAAAAAGGGGGGGGAAAGCAAAAAGAGAGCTTATACCTCCAGTGGCAAACTCAAAGCAAGACAAGGAGCTCACAGCCCTTCCGCCGTACCTATCGAGAGTAAAGTAAAGCTCGCGCCCGGCCTCTCCCCACGAGACATCTCCGGCCATCTCCATGTCCTCCAAGGACCTCAAGAAGGCAAAGATCGCCGTCCCCTCAAAGCATGCCCAAAGAGGGTGCTCGAAAAAGCAAACCACAAGAAGGCCCCGGCAATCTGATCGGCGCCTATCCTCTCCTCCCCACCTCATAGCTCACAATGGTCTCCACAATCTTCCCGTAGACCACCGCATACTCCATCCCCATCCCCTTTTTGGGAATAGGGAAAATCCTTAAGAGCTCGCAGATTCGCATCGCTATAGCCATCCCGCCACTCAATGCCGCGCCCATTGAAGGACAAACCCGTGATCGCAAAGCATAGTCGAAGGCGTAACCGTAGCCTCGCCCCAAAAGAAGTGAAACGTGTGGGTCGCATCCCACGGTTGCCGCGCTAAAGCGAACATCGCCCTTGCTCTTAGGGAACTTGACCACCCCTCAAGCACTCAACAAACTCCCAAAGCCCGGTCTCAACAACGATCTGTCTCTGACTCGGCAAAGCTCCTCGGCCCGCATTCGGAAGCCGGTCCCACAAGTCAACTACGTACTCCACCGATCCTCGAGTCTTCATCTTGTTCACCGCTCCGTAACGTAGTTGTTTCCACCCCGCGATAAAAAAAAAAAAAAAAAAGAAAATGTCAAAAAAAATTTACATTTGCATTTGCACAAAAAAAAAAAAACAAAGCATACATATGCATCATGAAATTTCAAAGAAAATTCGACAGCATAACAGCATACAATGAGCATAATCCCATTTTTCTCGCACAAAAAAAAAGAGAACAACTTTCAGCAAATCCCAATGCATTCATCAAAAAAAATAAAAATGCATTCCTACGGAAGTAAAAACTCCGTCCCATTTTCAAAAATAAAAAAAGTGCATTCGTAACATGCATATCATCCGTCATTTCAAAAAAAAAATCCTACATTCATACATTCACACAAGGAGTCAACGGAAGTAAAAACTCCGTCCCATTTTCATAAAATAGCATGCATTCAATCAACGGGAGGAAAAATCCGTCCCACTTTTCAAAAAAAAAATAAATCAAAAATCATACATTCATATCATCATCTCATGTTGGCAAAATGCCAATTCTTTTCTCAAGCAAAATGCACATTTTGGAACACCAACAAATTCATTGCAACATGCATATCATCAAAAATCAATATTCAAATTTCAAAAAAAAAATCACAATTTTCATCCATAATTTTTGGATACTAAAAAAAAAATGGCAAAAATGCCAATTCTTTTTCCAAGCAAAATGCATATTTTGGGTTACTCATATACTCATAACATGCAAAGCATCAAAAATCAAGATTCAAAGCCAAGAACATCAGTCATTCGGATTTTCAAAAAAAAAAATTCAAAAATCACCCAAAATTCAAATCCCAAGCAAGAAATCAACAAAGGGAATGAAAAGATTCGAAGTATACCGTTCGGAGACTCGGATCAGAAGCCCAATGTTGCCAAGCATCGGGGTAGGGCTCCTCCGCAATCGATTGCGAAAGAGTATAATGCCTCCTCATTCGGACGAGCTCCAATCGTCTCTCCGCCACCGGGCCACGTCCTTGGCCTTGAAAAGCACCTTCCCCGTGTTCCATTGCTCGAAAATCGAAGAAAATCGGAAGATTTCGAAGCTTTTTTGCCCAACAATGGCGGATTTGCAGATTTTCTCTCTCTCTCTCGTAATTTTCTGTAAAAACAGACTGGGGAAGAAGAAGGGGGCGGCCCCTCATTAAAACCCTCTGGAATACGCTCCTATCCGCGCGGATAGGATTGTCAGGGTCAAAATGACCCTTTTGCCCTTTAAAAATCTGGGACTCTGCAGTTTAGTCCCCAACTTGACAGAGTTAACCAAAGTTAACCAAAGTCAGCCCCTTGTCAAGAAAATCATCAAACGGCAGTCAAACGTAAGACCGATCTCCCCGAGAAAGATAACGGAATCCCGTATCTTTCATCAAAATTATCCCCGGCAGTAAAACGTAAGACCGAGTGCCCCGAGAAAGATAACGGAATCCCGTATCTTTCATCAAAATCATTCCCGACAGTCAAACGTAAGACCGATTTCCCCGAGAAAGATAACGAGATCCCGTATCTTTCATCAAAATCATCAAACGGCAGTCAAACGTAAGACCGATCTCTCCAAGAAGGATAACGAGATCTCGTATCTTTCATCAAAATCATCCTCCGGCAGTCAAACGTAAGACCGATCTCCCCGAGAAAGATAACGAGATCCCGTATCTTTCATCAAAATTATCCCCGGCAGTCAAACGTAAGACCGATCTCCCTGAGAAAGATAACGAGATCTCGTATCTTTCATCAAAATCATCAAACGGCAGTCAAACGTAAGACCGAGTGCCCCGAAAAGGATAACGGAATCCCGTATCTTTCATCAAAATCATTCCCGGCAGTAAAACGTAAGTCCGATCTCCCCGAGAAAGATAACGGAATCCCGTTTCTTTCATCAAAATCATTTCCCGGCAGTAAAACGTAAGACCGAGTGCCCCGAGAAAGATAACGAAATCCCGTTTCTTTCATCAAAATCTTTCCCGGCAGTCAAACGTAAGACCGAGTGCCCCGAGAAAGATAACGGAATCCCGTATCTTTCATCAAAATCATTCCCGACAGTCAAACGTAAGACCGATTTCCCCGACGAATACGTCTGTTCTCTCCCCAACAGAGGCTAACGAAATCCCCAGTGAAGCTAACGGAATCCCAAAAGCCAACGGAATCTCAAGAAGATTTTGAATTACAACCGGCTTGATTCCCACTAGGGATACGTAGGTAGCCTATCATCAGGTCCAGCCACTCGACCAAAATGGTCACCCTTTCCTCGGCCGCAGACGTAAGACCGATCCCTTCAAGAAAAGTCCACCAAGAGACCATCTATCCCAAATCATTAAGGTTCGAGGCACCTAAAACGCCATCTCCAAGGTTCGAGGCACCTAAAACGCCATCTCCAAGGTTCGAGGCACCTAAAACGCCATCTCCAAGGTTCGAGGCACCTAAAACGCCATCTCCAAGGTTCGAGACACCTAAAACGCCATCTCCAAGGTCCGAGGCACCTAAGACGCCATCACACACAACACTAGGAGAGCAATAAATCGCAATCATCCCCCAGCAGAGCGGATAATCCTCCGACCGAAAATGGTCATTCATATCCCCAGCAGAGCGGATATACACTTTCAGCCATCAGACCGAGAATGGTCACTCTTATCCCCAGCAGAGCGGATAGCCCTCAGACCGAAAATGGTCATCTCTTATCCCCAGCAGAGTTTCTCTCCAGCAACCGACTGTAGAACTCGCTCATCAGGTTCGAGGCACCTAAAACGCCATCATCTCCAGGGTCAAAGACCCGAACTACGGCCGGCTTGATTCCCACTCGGGATACGTAGGTAGCCTATCAAATAGGTTCAACCACTCGATCACTTGATCATCCTGCCAAATATGGAGCCTTACTCTTATCGACGACCCCGCTTCCTTCGAAAGCACCGTCGCCGAGGGGCTACTGTAAGTGCTCCAATTTGAGCTTGTTAGTATTTTCGTTAGAAAATTAACGAAAGTCATAACAATTCCTAACATTTCCTAACAATCCTAACTTTCCTAACAAAGTGAGGGTAAAATGGGCATTGTTATTTAAGGTTAAACCTCAAAAAGAATCTTAAAAAGCAAAAACAAAGGAAGAAAACCATAAATAGAAATGACTGGAAACATAAACTGTCTGTTAATTTGAAATTTTGGAAAAGATTATTCTTCTGTCCAAAGCCTGAAGCCGCATTTAATGAACAAAGTGCACGCCGAGGTTGATCCGCGCGGACATCTTTGTAAAATTCAGAGGGCTATAAATTGAGCCCTCCAGTCACAAAAATAAGGAGCCACAACACATTTTGCACTGAACCTCTGGCGAAATATAGAGAAAAAACAGTGAGAATTCACTTGAATTGTCACCATTTTCTCTTGAATATTTCCCAACTCACACTCACTCTCAAATTCAAACCCTAAACACATCCAAGCCTCAAACACTCAAATATTCAAGCCAAATCCTCAAAATACAAAGAAGATAGGTATAACCTCCCTCTTCTTACCCTAAATCTCTCATCCATGCATGCATCTTCAAACTACAAAATGTAGTTCATTCTTCTTCTTGTCTTAAGATCCAAGAAGATCACCATGGAAGTCCATCTCCATGGATGATCTTCTACAAGGATCAACATTTTCTTTAATGTGTTCTTGTTTTCTTGCAAACATATTTTCAAAACCCTAAAAAACATTTTCAAGCATCAAATCTCATTTTCAAAGGATAAAATTCCCCTTCCCAAGCAAATGAAGTGCTTAGTCCTAATGTACCCCAAGGATGGTTTGGTATAGTTGATTCACCACTAAAATGTCAAGTGATCACTAACCAAAACCTAGGGAAATGGGGACAATCATGGATGCAAAACCCCCCTTTTAATCATATTTTCTTTCTTGAGAAGTTGCTGTCCAGTAGCAATTTTCCAAGATCCCAGTCCATTGTCTTAATTTTTGGACACATATGAACTTATAATTTGGTGTTGACTACAAAACACTTTTTGTAGCCAACATCCAGAGCTTTCCAGACATATTTTTACTTTAATTTTTGGGTGAGTAAAACTCCTCTTTTCAAATTTTCTTTCAGAGGCTAGTTCATCAGCTTCTGGGAATCCAGATCTCATATCTGAGGTTTCCAGAAGGTTTTGACCCCTCAAATCTTCTCCAAAATGGAAAATTTCTTCGTACAAATCTTATTTAAGGTGTCTGGAACAACTTTAATTCTCTGAGTTTATCCAGATTATGAAGTTTTAAGACCCTTGAATCCATTTCAAAATCAAAGGTCCACTGCCTTTTTCATTCTGGCAGAAGTGGCTCTCAACTTCAAAAGGTCTTTTGAGTACCAAATCTCAATCCAAAAATCTTCCAAAAAATCATGGGATCAGTTTAAAGTCTTAAAAAGATATCCCAATTTTTACTTTTCTGAGTTTCAAATTATTTTGGTCAAAACACACACACACACACACACAAATGATTTTCAGCTTGGAAGACTCGTTTTACGAGGCATTCCGGGTGCACACTAACATCCTTCCCGGCGTGTAACATGACCTCCGAACCCAAATTTCTGATCTCGGGCTTTTTTCAAAGTTTTGGCCCTTAAAACAAAAATGGCGTGGCGACTCCGTTCTTTTTCTCGGGTTTTATTTGGTTTTTTTCAAAGAAACGCGAAAAAAATCGAATTTTTTCCCGCGAAATGGAGACACATCATCACACATATGGTAATGATAATGATGGTGAAGCCACAATTACGATTCCAGATGACCTGATTATTAATGGGTCGAATGATTTGGTTCAATCCATTGTTGAAAGCACATATCCCAATTTTACTAATCATTTTAATGATCCTGATTATTTACATAGAAGAGCTATTCTTTCTCCCACACTGGATGTCGTTGAGAACATTAATGACTATATGGTCTCGTACAACCAGTCGGAACTGAGGACTTATTTAAGTTCTGATTCTATATGCAAGTCTGAGGGTAACTCCAGTTTCTTTGCTGACCTACATTCGACTGAGTTTTTAAATACTATTAAGTGTTCTGGATTGCCTAATCACGAGCTCCATTTGAAGGTTGGTACACCAGTCATATTGTTACGAAACATTGACCACAACGCAGGCTTGTGTAATGGAACGAGATTAATCATTACTAGACTCGAAAATCATGTTTTAGAGGCAGAGATTCTAAATGGAAGTAATGTTGGGGATAAAGTTTTAATCCCCAGAATGTCATTAACTCCGTCAGATATACGCTTGCCATTCAAGTTACAAAGACGTCAGTTTCCTCTGGTTGTGTCATATGCAATAACAATCAATAAAAGTCAGGGACAATCTCTTTCCAATGTCGGCATTTTCTTGAAGAAACCCGCATTTAGTCATGGTCAATTGTACGTTGCATTGTCTAGGGTCACAAATCGACAAGGTTTGAGGATACTAATGTGTGATGAGGATGGAAACGCCACTAATGAAACGACAAATGTTGTGTACAAGGAAATTTTTCAAAATTTGTAATGATTTTTAATATTTTGTTTATTTATATATATTTTATTTATGTTATGTCTCTATTATATTTTAATATTTGTTAAAATTTAAACATTATTAATTGGTTTGCTTTTAATTGGAGAAGTGTTCTTCCGTGTGTTTAACGCACGGGTGGCATACTAGTCAATAACTATATAATGGCTGAAGTGTTTTAGCTCAGTTACTAAATAAGGCAATTTGGCGCCAAAACTTGAAGTGCTAAATATATGAACTTTTATTCAACCAGATTATCATTCAACAGATTTTTGAATTAAAAATTAAACACCAATTAATGTCTTCTTTGGAACATGCTTATGCATTAAATGGACTGTGAAAACAGTGTCTGGAAAACATTGGGAATCAGTACACAATTATTATAACCTCATAAATAAACACATACAAAATAGTATTATACAACAGTGCTATTTATTTTTTTACAAATGACCAGTTTAAAAATGAATGTTAATCTGGTTGAAATTCGAAGGGTTCAAACATATTTACTGCATTGGAATGGAATACAAAAAGTTTTCCAGTTTTCCTTCTGTCCCTATAAATCAACTCACTCATCTTCACTGCCATATTTCTTGCTTCTCTGTTACTTCTTTTGATATCCTTTGCAATGTCAGCTCCTGCAAATCTTTTTAAAAACATGCGAAGGGGAAGATCTGACTGGCTTATAAAGGTTAGAGTTGCCAGAAAATATGAAATTGATCCAAAAAATACAATCAAACTTCCTCATGCTTGGGAGTTAATAATCATGGATGAAGAGGTAAATACTTTTTACTTTCAGTTAACTGATCATAATTCTTGGATCTTTGTTATTTCGAATTTTAATCCTTTATTTATGCTTTCATTTCTCAGGGTGAAAGAATACAAGCAACCATTAACAAAATGTTGATTAACAAATTTGTTCCAAAAATTAATGAGGGTGCTATCTACTTTATTGCAAACATCAGTGTGATTGAAAATAGGGGAAAGACTCGTATCGCTCAAAATCAATTTTAGCATACAAATCTTTAAGATTTGGTCTATTCCAGAAATACAATCACTGCAGAATGATATTGACTGTGGTTTGATAGGTATGTTTTGTTAATTTTATATGTTATTTCTAAATGAATCTACTGTTGAAGAAATTTAAACTAATTTTGGTGAACATTATCTTCTAGATGTTTTCTGGAGGGTGATAAGAAAGGGCACCATGAGACACTTACACCATAATTGAACAAGTCCAGGTGAAAAATTCATAGAAGTTGAACTGGAAGACAACATGTACTTATTGTTTCATATTTTGACATAAGTTTTGTTTCAAACTTTACTTTATCTCTCTTGATTATATTCTTTTTGCAGTAATAACACAATTAGATGTTCTCTTTGGGGTCAATATGCTGAACAAATTTTTAGACATATCGAGACATGTGGTCGATCTCCTTTGGTTGTCTTGATCCAGTTATGCAAACCTAATTTTTATAATGGTACAATCTTATTAATACTCTATGGAAATATTGATATTTGCATTGTTTTTTATGTAACATATTGATTAAATCATGTGTAATCAATCCGAGAAAGTTTCCAATTCAAATGTATTTTAGGCAACAAAAATATATGTGGACAGTAATATACCCGAGATAGATGAGCTTAAGAGGTATACTACATTTTTTTCTTAAGCAATCATCATTTTTATCAATCTAACTAATTTAATAAACTAATTTTTTTTTTAAATTGTCTACTGCCCTAGGTCATTGGTGGATCAATCTGGTTCTTCATATCAGATTAAAGATATGACATCTGGTGGTGGATTCTCTAACTCTGAAGATCTTCAAAGTGATTCAGTTAATGTTCTTACTGTTGTAGATTTATTGTCATATAAACAGGTACATATTATTCCGTACAATTCCTAAAAAAAAAAAAACTATAATCAGTAAACTAATACTTCACTATAATCAGTAAACTAATACTTCATTACTATTTTTCTAGGAGGGTTTTTATTGGCTAATTGGACAGATTTCTGAAGTATTCCATGATGGCTGCTGGAACTTCATAAGTTGTAGAATGTGTAAGACAAAGGTGGAAACACGTGAGGGTGGATATTATTGTAATAGTACATGTAAAAGGTTTGTAACTAATCCAATCTCGAGATATATGGTTAAGGTTAATATCATATCTGGGGATGAGACATCAAAGTTCATGTTATAGGATAATGCTTGTGAACCTTTGGTTAGAAAATCTGCCCTACAACTGAAGGAGCACTATGTAAAGGTCATTTCTATTAAGTTCTCATTTCATTACAAAGTATAAACTATCATATTTCTTCTATTGACTTATGGCTTCTCATTTTGTTAATAGATTTCATCAAGAGGGAAAAGAAAATATGAAATACCAATTTGTCCGGAAGAAATAATGGCTATTGTTGGAAGATTAGCTATTTTCAAGGTTCGTATAAAAGGGAAAAATTTGACCGGTGAAGATAAGCTTTACTCTAATGGAAAGGTTTGCCTAGAAGAAAGCTTGGTTCAAAAGTTCATGGCTTAAAACATTCGTGTTAAAAAGGTATGTCACTAATTATATTTTTCTTTAAAAAAATTATAAAGAAGGAAACTCGAATTAATTGAGTTCCATTTTCATAATAGAGAGCTGATGTTTTGGCTGCATTAAAAGAGGCTGAAGAGGATATTATTGAGGTTTGTTTTATAGCCTGAAGACATTCTTAGGGTGGATATTGAGTATTGGAGATGGAACATATGGTAATGATAATGATGGTGAAGCCACAATTACGATTCCTGATGACCTGATTGTTAATGGGTCGGATGATTTGGTTCAATCTATTGTTGAAAGCACATATCTCAATTTTACTAATCATTTTAATGATCCTGATTATTTACATGGAAGAGCTATTCTTGCTCCCACACTGGATGTCGTTGAGAACATTAATGACTATATGGTCTCGTACAACCAGTCAGAACTGAGAACTTATTTATGTTCTGATTCTATATGCAAGTCTGAGGGTAACTCCAATTTTTTTTGCTGACCTACATTCGACTGAGTTTTTAAATACTATTAAGTGTTCACGATTGCCTAATCACGAGCTCCATTTGAAGGTTGGTACACCAGTCATGTTGTTACGAAACATTGACCACAACGCAGGCTTGTGTAATGGAACGAGATTAATCATTACAAGACTCGGAAATCATGTTTTAGAGGCAAAGATTCTAAATGGAAGTAATGTTGGGGATAAAGTTTTAATCCCCAGAATGTCATTAACTCCGTCAGATATACGCTTGCCATTCAAGTTACAAAGACGTCAGTTTCCTCTGGTTTGTGTCATATGCAATGACAATCAATAAAAGTCAGGGACAATCTCTTTCCAATGTTGGCATTTTCTTGAAGAGACCCGTATTTAGTCATGGCCAATTGTACGTTGCATTGTCTAGTGTCACAAATCGACAAGGTTTGAGGATAATAATGTGTGATGAGGATGGAAACGCCACCAATGAAAAGACAAATATTGTGTACAAGGAAATTTTTCAAAATTTGTAATGATTTTTAATATTTTGTTTATTTATATATATGTTATTTATGTCATGTCTCTATTATATTTTAATCTTTGTTAAAATTTAAACATTATTAATTAGTTTGCTTTTAATTGGAGAAGTGTTCTTCCGTGTGTTTAACGCACGGGTGGCATACTAATCAATAACTATATAATGGCTGAAGTGTTTTAGCTCAGTTACTAAATAAGGCAATTTGGCGCCAAAACTGGATGTGCTAAATATAGGAACTTTTATTCAACCAGATTAGCATTCAATAGATTTTTGAATTAAAAATTAAACACCAATTAATGTCTTCTTTGGAACATACTTATGCATTAAATGGACTGTGAAAACAGTGTCTGGAAAACATTGGGAATCAGTACACAATTGTTATAACCTCATAAATAAGCAGATACAAAATAATATTATACAACAGTGCTATTTATTTTTTTACAAATGACCAGTTTAAAAATGAATGTTAATCTGGTTGAAATTCGAAGGGTCACAAACATATTTACTGCAATGGAATGGAATACAAAAAGTTTTCCAGTTTTCCTTCTGTCCCTATAAATCAACTCACTCATCCTCACTACCATATTTATTGCTTCTCTGTTACTTCTTTTGATATCCTTTGCAATGTCAGCTCCTGCAACTCTTTTTAAGAACCTGCGAAGGGGAAGATCTGACTGGCTTATAAAGGTTATAGTTGCCGAAAAATATGAAATTGATCCAGAAAATACAATCAAACTTCCTCATACTTGGGAGTTAATATTCATGGATGAAGAGGTAAATACTTTTTACTTTCAATTAACTGATCATAATTCTTAGATCTTTGTTATTTCGAATTTTAAGCCTCTATTTATGCTTTCATTTCTCAGGGTGAAAGAATACAAGCAACTATTAATAAAATGCTGATTAACAAATTTGTTCCAAAACTTAATGAGGGTGCTATCTACTTTATTGCAAACATCAATGTGATTGAAAATAGGGGAAAGACTCGTATCACTCAAAATCAATTTAAGTTAATTTTTTTGGATAGCACATATGTTTATTCTGTAAAAGGCACAAATTTTAGCAAACAAATCTTTAAGATTTGGTCTATTCCAGAAATACAATCACTGCAACATGACATTGACTGTCGTTTGATAGGTATGTTTTGTTAATTTTATATGTTATTTCTAAATGAATCTACTGTTGAAGAAATTTAAACTAATTTTGGTGAACATTATCTTCTAGATGTTGTCGGGAGGGTGATAAGAAAGGGCACCATGAGACACTTACACCATAATCGAACAAGTCCAGGTGAAAAATTCATAGAAGTTGAACTGGAAGTCAACATGTACTTATTGTTTCATTTTTGACATAAGTTTTGTTTCAAACTTTACGTTATCTCTCTTGATTATATTCTTTTTGCAGTAATCTTTCATTAACTGATATAAATATCAGCCAGTCTGCATCATCCCGGTAATACTCGAAAAAGGTCGATTGGATCCGGCTTAGGAGGAAGGTTGTGACTAAGCCTTCATCAGCTCTTTGATCGGGATACTCTTATTTAAAACTAGAAAGAATTGGAGAAATTAATACAATTAGTTGTACTCTTTGGGGTCAATATGCTGAACAAATTTTTAGACATATCGAGACATGTGGTCGATCTCCTTTGGTTGTCTTGATCCAGTTATGCAAACCTAAGTTTTATAATGGTACAATCTTATTAATACTCTATGGAAATATTGATATTTACATTGTTTTTTTATGTAACATATTGATTAAATCATGTGTAATCAATCAGAGAAAGTTTCCATTTCAAATGTATTTTATGCAACAAAAATACATGTGGACAGTAATATACCCGAGATAGATGAGCTTAAGAGGTATACTACATTTTTTTCTTAAACAATCATCATTTTTATCAATCTAACTAATTTAATAAACTATTTTTTTTAAATTGTCTACTGCCCTAGGTCATTTGTGGATCAATCTGGTTCTTCATATCAGATTACTGATATGACTTCAGGCGGTGGATTCTCTAACTCTGAAGATCTTCAAAGTGATTCAGTTAATGTTCTTAATGTTGCAGATATATTGTCATGTAAACAGGTATATATTATTCCGTACAATTCCTAAAAAAAACAACTATAATCAGTAAACTAATACTTCACTATAATCAATAAACTAATACTTCATTACTATTTATCTAGGAGGGTTTTTATTGGCTAATTCGACATATTTCTGAAGTGTTCCATGATGGCTGATGGAACTTCATAAGTTGTAGAATGTGTAAGACAAAGGTGGAAACTCGTGAGGGTGGATATTATTGTAATAGTACATGTAAAAGGTTTGTAACTAATCCAATCTCGAGATATATGGTTAAGGTTAATATCATATCTGGGGATGAGACAACAAATTTCATGTTATAGGATGATGCTTGTGAACCTTTGGTTGGAAAATCTGCCCTGCAGCTGAAGGAGCACTATGTTAAGGTCATTTCTAGTAAGTTCTCATTTCATTACAAAGTATAAACAATCATATTTCTTCTATTGACTTATGGCTTCTCATTTTGTTAATAGATTTCATCAAGTGGGAAAAGAAAATATGAAATACCACTTTGTCCGGAAGAAATAATGGCCATTGTTGGAAGATTAGCTATTTTCAAGGTTCGTATAAAAGGGAAAAATTTGACCGGTGAAGATAAGCTTTACTCTATTGGAAAGGTTTGCCTAGAAGAAAGCATGGTTCAAAAGTTCATGGCTTCAAACATTCGTGTTAAAAAGGTATGTCACTAATTATATTTTTCTTTAAAAAAATTATAAAGAAGGAAACTCGAATTAATTGAGTTCCATTTTCATAATAGAGAGCTGATGTTTTGGCTGCATTGAAAGAGGCTGAAGAGGATATTATTGAGGTTTGTTTTATAGCCTGAAGACTTTCTCAGAGTGGATATTGAGTATTGGAGATGGGACATATGGTTATGATAATGATGGTGAAGCCACAATTATGATTCCTGATGACCTGATTGTTAATGGGTCGGATGATTTGGTTCAATCTATTGTTGAAAGCACATATCCCAATTTTACTAAACATTTTAATGATCCTGATTATTTACATGGAAGAGCTATTCTTGCTCCCACACTGGATGTCATTGAGAACATTAATGACTATATGGTCTCGTACAACCAGTCGGAACTGAGGACTTATTTAAGTTCTGATTCTATATGCAAGTCTGAGGGTAACTCCAGTTTCTTTGCTGACCTACATTCAACTGAGTTTTTAAATACTATTAAGTGTTCTGGATTGCCTAATCATGAGCTCCATTTGAAGATTGGTACACCAGTCATGTTGTTACGAAACATTGACCACAACGTAGGCTTGTGTAATGGAACGAGATTAATCATTACAAGACTCGGAAATCATGTTTTAGAGGCAAAGATTCTAAATGGAAGTAATGTTGGGGATAAAGTTTTAATCCCCAGAATGTCATTAACTCCGTCAATATACGATTGCCATTCAAGTTACAAAGACGTCAGTTTCCTCTGGTTGTGTCATATGCAATGACAATCAATAAAAGTCAGGGACAATCTCTTTCCAATGTTGGCATTTTCTTGAAGAGACCCATATTTAGTCATGGTCAATTGTACGTTGCATTGTCTAGGGTCACAAATCGACAAGGTTTGAGGATACTAATGTGTGAAGATGATGGAAACGCCACCAATGAAACGACAAATGTTGTGTACAAGGAAAGTTTTCAAAATTTGTAATGGTTTTTAATATTTTGTTTATTTATATATATTTTATTTATGTCATGTATCTATTATATTTTAATATTTGTTAAAATTTAAACATTATTAATTGGTTTGCTTTTAATTAGAGAAGTGTTCTTCCGTGCGTTTAACGCACGGGTGGCATACTAGTTTATTTTAAAGGTAGTAACATTTCGGAATCCGAAGAATATTGCTAAGAGAGAGAAAGTGTCGACTATGTCTGTCTAGTGACGATTGCTGTCATTCAAGGTCCTACCGGAGTACATCAGTTCATGCGGCTGTTATTACGGATATGCTCCCGCCGCCATCCATCGTCTGCCTCTGCCCTGAAGATGGCCAAACGGGTTGCCCGGCTCGGCCCGTTTGGTAAAAACCCGCGGGAGAAACGGATTTAATCCCGTTTGCTCGTCTCACTAAACAGACCTAAACCCGCCCGGTTCGACTAAAAAAATCCCTCCAATCCCGCTCGTTTGGCCCAGATCTAAGGATCCACGGGCTTAAACAGGTTTTCAGTTTTTTTTAAATCAGAAAAATCAGAAAAAGCTTGGAAAAAATAAAAATAAAATAAAAAATATTTTAGTATTTAATAAGATATTTTTTAAAAATATAAAATCACTTAGACATAAGAAAATTAATTATTTTATAAATATAACAAAACAATAGTTTATACGGTATTAACAAATAAAAATTATTTAAACTAAATTGTTTTCTAAAAGGTATAAATCATACCTTTTAGAAAACAATTTAGTTTAAATAATTTTTATTTATTGATAAATAGCATATATTTATTATTTAAAAAATAAATTAAATGAGCTAATAATGTAATCAATTTAATAATAGAAACTCTAGAAATATTTATTTCATAATTTTTTTGGAGGAATGTTCATTGTATTCAAATGATACAATTTAAAATTAAATAGTATTCAAATAAAAAGTATTCAAATTCTCAAATGACATGATTTAAAAATTTAACAAAGCCTTCAAATTTAACATATTATTCAAATTAACAAAGTCTTGAAAATAAATGAGTTTTCAAATCTTTGAACTAATTATGGTATTCAAACATTCAAAGTATTCAAAAAGTTATAGGTATTCAATATTTTTATTGATTTAAAGTTTTTGAATTTGTTGAAATATTTTTCTTCTTCTAGTATCTTTCTCGCAAAAACTTCTCGTTGAGATTTTCTTTTTCAAGGCTATCATAATCATCATTTTCAAGATCCCAGAATGTGCCTTGTTTTCTCAATTTCGCGTCATCCCAGTGCATAAGACAAATCAATCTCTCGATAAGAACGGGTTTGAGTTGGTTTCGCTTTAACGTCACAACTTTTCCTGCAGCACTAAAAGCAGCTGCCTCCGATGCTACCGTGTACACTGGAGGGGTAAGTAGATCACGTGCCATCACCGAAAGAATATGATAAATATTAGCATGCAATTTCCACCATTGTAGAACATTCAAATTTTCAAAACTTTCACCATTTAAGGGGTAATATGGGCTTTTAATGTATTGGTGTAATTCATCTACACCACTTTGAGAAACACTAATAGATGAGGATAAAGTTTTTCCTTTTGTCATGAAACCCCATCTTTTTTAACATTTTTTTGATCCACTCCCTTTTCTTTCGAATGATATGTTTGGTCCCTTTAGTGTTCTACAATAATGGTTAAACAAACGATAAATGATTGTGTGAATTTCCCTCAGTTTACTATTATACAAAATGTTTACAGCATCCGCGTTAAGCTCGGGCCTCGTGTTCTCATAAAATTCATCAAACAAGGAACCTAATGAGGAGAACTTAATCATAGGATCCATTATGGTCTCTAATTGGGATACTACAGGAAAATGTTCATAATATTTTGTGAATTTAGTTTCCGTTTTCATAACGACACCTCCAAACATGGCATGTGATCTAAATTGTCTAATAACTTCACTTATTACATTTATTTCATGGCACAAAAGATGGGAGCTGCGATAATAAATCTTGGTTGTCCTCCAACAAGGTTTAAGTAAATCTAAAATCTCGGTAGCTATTGACCACTCATACTCACTAATTTTGTAGTCCATTTGATGATTAGAAAAATATTCTGTGGGGACCACCCTATATTCGACAACTCTCTTCAACATTTTATAGGTTGAGTTCCAATTAATATCCTCGGCCACTTGAGGTTTCTTGTATTTCATGTTATATGCGGTGCATAAATCGGCATAAATTTTCAACCTTGGGCCGAAATTTTTGATAACATGGGAGGTCGTGTTAATACTATTGGTTATAGACTTTAGTGAGTGGATCAAACCTTTGACACATAGATTAACAATGTGGCATGCACACCTAACATGAAACAAATCTCTATCTAGGGGGGGTATTAAGAGCTTGGATCAACATTGTGGCAGTGAGGGTATTGTAAGTCGCATTATCAAAGGATATTATTAAAATTTTGTTGGTGACAACATAATCACTCAATAAATCCTTAATGTGACTTGTACATTGCAAATCCGTGTGGGGATAGGGCATTGTTCTAAAGAAAATCACCCTCTTTTGCAACATTCACTCCTCGTCAATCAAATGAGCCGTTATACAAGTGAAGGTTTCAGAACTAGAACTTAGAGTGGCCTTTCAAGCATCGGTGATCAATCAAACACTACCATTGAAATTTTGGAGGTCGCTCGCTAGTTTAAGTTGACGAGGTTGGAATAGCCTCTTTATATGCCTAGTAATAGTTTGGCGGCTCATTGGTTGGTATGACGGGTTGAGGCCTTTAGAATAGCGGGTCAGTCTATCATCATCCGAAAGTGAAATAGGCAATCGACAACTCACTAGTAACATTGTTATCAAATCGACATCCACTTTTGGGTAAGTGACACATGGTATATTGAGTTATGTTTTGCACAGTACCATTTATCCCTTTAGCGACTTCCCGATCATGTTTATCCATTGCCTCTTTACATGGGAGGTACGACTAACACCCGCCGGGGATATAAATTTCGTTTGTTTCACCATCAAAAATTACCAAATCATATAAATGGGCATAATTGGACACTCTAGGTTGTGCCTTTGCCTTACCCTTACCCTTACCCTTACTCCGATAGGTGCATTACCCGAGGCAACATCGTTAGTAGGTGTATCTGGAATTATGTGGGTTTCGTGGGTGACTTGTATATCGTAATTGTCATTCTCATCCCCCTCCCCACCCTCATGTATGTCTTATATTTGATGATAGGTTCTAAATATATAATTTGTGTTAGGCTCATTCATCCAATTCAGGGTCGAATTCGGAGTATAGCCGGAAAATGGAGGGGTATTGATTGGGTTTGAGGATTGATTAATTAGATCAAACATAATTTGATCATTATAGTGCAAAAGTAAATTATCAATTGGTACTAAATTTGGATGTGGTATATTTTGTGGGATTTGATTTTGTAGTGGGGGGTTGGGATATGCAAATATATCATTAACTAGATCTTCCTTGATAACTAGCAATATGAATTACATAGCAATTAAAATTAAAAATGCAGCACCTAAAAATATTTTTTGAATTTTCAAAAATTTATAAAGATTAAATACTTTTGACAATAATTTACTAGCAATAAAAGTAAACAATTATAATTTTTTTTATAATTTTCGGAATAGATGTAATCACAAAGATTAATTACTTTATGCAATAATTAACTAGCAAGATATGCAAATATAATTTTATTTTATTTTTGGAATTTATGAATATTAAAAAAAATTAACTAATTAACACAATATTTAACTAGCGAGTAAACAATTAAATATTTTTAAAAATAAAATTACCTTCAATTCTTAAGATGTAATCATAATGTTTTGTTTTGGAAATCTTCATTTATTTTTTTCTTCGAATGGAAACATTAAATTGGAAATAATTTGATGGTTTGAGTTTGAGAGAATTCTATGATGATGGATTGAATTTTTTGTGTGAGAAAAATGGTAAGACTTCATCTTCTATTTATAGTAATTATAAATATATTTTGGACCAAATTTATCCCTAAATATTGCTGTTGAGAGGGGTAAATATGTCCCAAAAAATTAAAATCCGATAAAGGAGCCGTTATAATTTTTTTTGACAAAAATACCACTCAAACAGATTTATTAACGAATATATTTGAGTACATTATAGACATTTACAAAAAGAAAAAAGAAAAAAAAGGGCTAAACGGGCCACGGACCCAACGGACCTTCTGATACACGGGCCAAAGCCCGACCCGTCACAATGTGGTATGTCCAAGCTTGTCCCGTTCCTTATGCGGATTGGAAGGCGGGCCGGCCCACGGGCACGTGCTCAACGGGCCACGGACCATGAGCTTGACGGGCCTCCCGCGGGTTAAGCCCAAATTGGCCATCTCCACTCTGCCCTAGTTGCTACTCTTATTTTCTTGCACTCCATTTTCAATCGTAGGAAGGATGCTCGTAATTCTTTAATTGGTTTTGAATTTTCTATTGCCGCCGCCCCTTTTGATTAATCTGTTGGGTTTGGTGTCATCTAAGTTGGGGATGCCTAAATTAGGCGATTAAAACAACGAAATTCGGAATTCCTGATAACAACCAAGGGTGCGACCACGCCAAAGTGGGGCGCGCGATCGTGCTGAGTTACTGGAAAAAGGGGACGATCGCGCCCATGCAAGGGGCAATCGCTCGGTGCTGCTTTATGGAGATGGGGCGATCGCGCCCTATGGCGGTTTTGGCCTGATTAAGCGGAAAATTCAGATTTAGGGTTAAAACCCTGCAGGGTTAGGAGTAGGCCATATAAATATAGCCTACCCCCAACCACATATTTCCTAGTTCCTTTTGCTCATCTGTTTCTCTAGATCTAGGGTTTGCACAGACAAGAATACCTTGCAAGGATTCGTGCACTAGATTAGAGATTATAATCGATTGATTTTCAGAAGATAATAATATTCTCTCACTCTGCCCGTGGACGTAGCCAAATTGATGAATCACATATATTCTTGTGTTGTGTGATTGTTGCTTGATTTTATCTTCTACATAGATTCTGTTCTAACAAACTGATATTAGAGGCGGTCAGGTTGAGAAAGGTCTAAGGCTGTTCCGCTGCAGAAGAAGATGGGAGGAGAAATTTAATCACCGGTCGACAATTTTAACGGTAAGAATAGTTTTTCTCTATGGCAAATCAAGATGAAAGCCATGTTGAGAGACAAGGGCATGTGGGCTCCAGTGGCTGCTGCAATCAGGGATCGCCAGGATCCAAAGGGCAAAGCAGAAGCCGTTCCCATCGGTGCTGTCGCGGCTGCAACATCAGAAGGTTCAGAGGAAGAGAAGAAGATAGCAGAGAAGGAAGAGGCAGATCTAGACATTCTAGACGAGAGGGCCCACTCTAAGATCATCAGATGTCTAGATGATGATGTTCTAGCGGATATTCCAGATACCGATTCTGGAGGTGTTTTGTGGCTTGTGTTGGAAGACATGTATTTGACACGAGAGGGCCCTCTCCGAATGTAGGAATGTACGCCCATTAGGGATCACCTAGATAGATTTACATCATTATTACTTGAACTGCGTAATATAGATGCTAAGGTTGATGATGAGGATGCTGCATTAATGCTTCTTTGTTGTTTGCCTTTATCATATGAGCACTACGTTGACTCTAGTATCAATGGTAAGGAGACATTGACTCTGAAGGAGGTGAAATCCTTGCCAAGACAAGAGAGTTACTTCGAAGGGTAAGCGGAAATAGTGGTACAGATAATCAGGAGGTAGGTTTGGTTGCGGAAGGCAACAGAGGTTCTAGCAGTAAACAGAGGAAGAAGAAATCTTCTGGCAGGAGGGGCCCGAAATCAGAGGATGTTTGTAATTACTGTAAGGGGAAGGGACACTGGAAGACAGATTGTCCTAGGAAGAAGCGAGGCGAGCCTCCATATCGCAATGAAGCTAACGCTGCTGGAGTTGATACGGGCAGCTCTGATGGGGATTATGCTCTAGTGGTAGAAGAATCTGCAAAACAGTCGGATGCGTGGATTCTTGATTCAGGGGCTTCTTATCATATCAGTCCGAGGAGAGAGTGGTTTACAACTTATGAGCAGGTAGATGGTGGTAATATTCATATGGCCAACAGTATTACTTACAGGGTGGTTGATATTGGCTCGATCAAGCTACCGACTCATGATGGTAAGTTCTGCATTTTGAACGATGTGAGGTATGTTCCACAGATGACGAAGAACCTGATATCTCTTAGTCAGCTCGACATTAAAGGGTACGGTTTCAATGGTAAAGGTGGAGCAATGTATATCTACAAAGGTTCTGAAGTGGTTCTGAGAGGCCTTAAGTGGGGATCCTTATATTTCCTCCAAGGAAGGACGCTTTCTGGGTCAGTATTAGTTGCATCATCTGAAGTGGTCAAGGAGGATATGAAAAAGCTGTGACATATTAGGCTTGGGCACATGAGCATCAGAGGGATGCATATATTGGCTAATCATGGTCTTCTGTGTGGCCATAAGGCCAAGGACTTTAAATTCTGTGAGCATTGTGTACTTGGGAAGATGAAACGGAGCAAGTTTCCTAAGGGGGTTCATAGAATGAAGGACAGTCTGGATTACATTCACTCGGATTGTTGGGGATCTCACGTCAGGAATCATTGAGGGGTCACATGTATTTCTTGTCCATGATTGATGACTACTCGAGGAAGACTTGGGTAATTATCATGAAGCACAAGAGTGAGGCTCTCTCCAATTTCAGACAGTGGAAGACATTAGTGGAGAATCAGACAGGGAAGAAGATCAAGCGACTTCGGACAGATAATGGGCTGGAGTTCTGTAGTATCGAGTTCGATGAGTTCTGTAAGCAAGTGGGGATCTCTAGACACCTCACTATCATGGGTACACCACAGCAAAATGGTGTAGCAAAGCGCATGAATCAGACATTGTTGGCTAGGGAAAGGTGCATGCTCTCCAATGTAGGGCTATCTAAGCAGTTCTGGGCAGAAGCGGTTAGTACCGCATGTTACTTGATAAATCACAGACCACATATAGGTATCAGTCTCTGAAATTGTCACGGCCAGAATCACAAGTGATATTCAAGGTGATAACAGCACCAACGATAGCACTTGGGATAGCACACACATACTTCAAAAATAAAACAATTTTGTAAAAGAGATTGCAGCGAAATAATAACACCAAAATTGTTTTTCTCAAGTTATATAAATATAACTTGAGGATGCCTCTTAGGCAAGACTTTATAATCACTATGAAAAATGAATTTACAAAGCAGAAATGTTCCCTATGGCTATAACAATATGAGCTCTATGGAACAACATATAAAGAACGAAATCCAATCCTAGCCTTCACACAACTTGATACCAATGTAATCAAGTGCGAAATTACAAGGGAGGATGGATGAAAAGAACTAAACAAAGAACTCTATCTCTAATGCTTTGAAGGTGTGTATGAAATGGCGTATCTTGGTGTGTCTTCAAATGAAACCTTCCAAGTATATTTATAGTCTTCAATTTACTTGAAGGCTACTCAAATAAATAGCCTTGGGACTGTCTTGCACGTTGAGGGAGAGTAGGGAGAGTGGTTGAGTTTGTTCCTCACTACTAGCACCCACTTCCTCAATTGTAGAAACCATGTTGTTTGATCATCAAGTCCAAGCTTCAACGCCTTGTACTCCCAAGTATTCTTAGCCTTGTACTCTTTATTAAATCAGCAACAACTCCTTGACCAAGTCTCCACACGTTTTTCTTTGTTGTTGTTAAAGTAAATCTTGTAAAGTTTTTATGCATAAAATAACATTTATGCATAAACCTTTTTCTTCCAAATTCTTCACGTTTCTAGCTCTTTCTTTGATCATATTGTAACCTGAAATATGGACATACACCATAGTCTATACAGATTATATTAGCACATTAGTCCATTAATTAATAAATAAGAAATGTACAACTATGTAAATTCCAGCACAGAAAATCATCTGCGATATCATCTGGAATCTGGAATATCATCTACGATATCATCTGCATTTTACACTAACAATCTCCCCCTTAGTTGGATATTTCTTCTCAAACCTAATGTGCTGCTCTCCTGCAATGTTAGTCCATAAACAAATATACCGAGTATAGAAACAAAGTATAACATCTCCATGAAAATTAACTCCCCCTTAATCAAGGAGCTAATCTAAACAATGATTTTATCAAAATAAACTAATTTATTTCAAACTTAAAAAGTTTTCAAAATAAACTAAGTTAAAATCATAAACCATTGTAGCAAAATATCATCCAAGTAAACAAAACACCCTAACTATTAAAGTTTTAAACAAACCAAATAAAGTGTTATGCAACCAACATAAACAAAAAGCAAATTGTTTAGGAACCACATCACCAAATAAAAAGAAATTATTTTAGGACACCACAAACCAAATCCACCAACAAGTTAGTGGCAACATCAACCTTCAGGTTCAACAACCTTCAGGTTTCAGTTTTCTTCTTCTTCAAACTCCTCTTCTTCTTCATCTTCCTCCTGATCTCCTTCCCTATCACCTCCACCATCACTTGGGCCAGCACTGGTGGTAGCACCTGTAGTAACACCAGCTCCAGAAGTTGCAGCAGCAGCAGATCCTCCCCCTGTTTGGGAAGAAATTTCATCAATGAAAGTATCAGTAGCCTGCTTAAGCTTAGCCCATCCCTCAACGAGTTCTCCCATTGCACTTGACTGTTTGTGCAAGAAGTTAAGCACTGTTGTCTTTGGGATTGATGGAGAAGTGTTGCCCAGAAGATTTATCATATTGGACAGAATACTTGCAGCATCAGTTCCTGCAAAAGTATTAGGGGCAACACCTGGGGAAGCACTTGGGATATCACGTGAGATAGTACCAGGAAGAACAGAGGTAGTTTCATCAGATTTTTTCCAAGGAAGATCTTTTGTGTACCTGTTGCCCTTTTTCAGTTATTGATCAATGGTATAATACTCAGGTTTAGAGGTGAAAGCATCAGAGGCTTCAATAGGCAAGGATTGAAAAAGTAAGACTTTGATGATTAAAGAAGGATAGGGGAAAAAGCTAATGTTCATTTCTTTCTTTCTACCCCACGAGGCTAAGTGTATGAACACTAATCTTCCAAAGTTAATCCTTAGGTTTTTACCCAATCTGTACAAAACATTAGCATGCTCCAATGTAACAATAGGTTCATTCATAATAGGAAGCCAATTGAATATGCAAAGCTTGTGAAGCACATAGTACAGAGAAGTAAGCCTAGAAGCATGATGTTTTTCCTTTAAAGGCCAGGACTGAAGTTTGTTGTGAGTGAGAAGCTTGACCATTTCATCCCTATTAACTCTAATGCTCTCGTCACCTAAATTTGGGAGGCCTAAAACCTTGTTAATAAGGGCTGGAGTAAATGAATAAACCTTACCCCTCACAAAAACTTTTCCAGATCTTTCATTATCCAAATGAGCATGAAGATTAGCAAAAAAGTTTCTCACAACACTTTCAACAAAAACTGAGGCATGGTTATTTGCCTTAAGAAAATTCATATCCTTCAAAAACTGAACCATCCCTTCCTTTTCTAACCGACCCTCATCAATATGCTTTTCTTTTAACAATTTTTTAATTGAATTATTAAGCCAAAACTCCATGTTTTCTTTCTTATAAAATTCCAAAGTAAGAAATGGTTTTGGAAAAGCTTTATCCTCTTCATTTTGACTAAACTCATCACCAGATAATTCATTATCACTAGGAGAAGATTGTGTAGGAAAGAGGAGGGGGCAGGTGTTACCTCAGATGATATCCTCTTCCTGGTAGCACCTTTGGTAGCACTCACAGAAACTTTGGCCTTGCCTTTTCTCTTCTGAAAATCAGACAACGTTTCCTCCTCTTCAGCTTTCACCCATGCTTCAAAAGAGTCCACAGAAGGTTCCTTCTCCTTTGTTGCATCAAAATTTTTGTCACTCACATGAGGTGATGACATTTTCAAGGAGCTTTCTGAGACTTCAACCGGATCATAGGTAGTATTTGATGCAGCTTTAGACCTGATTGACCTGATTCGATTTGAGGACCTCCTCTTTGCAACTTGAGGAGGCAATTTGGCTGAGAGAGCTTTTCTTTTCCTCTTCTCTTTTGGTTCATCTGGAATGAGGGTGACTTTGGAAATGCCATGTTCGAATGAGGATATAGGGACAGCAGCTAGAACTACAGCCATTATTGTAGGAGAAGAGCTTGGTGTAATCATGGAAGAGATTTCCATGGCTACACGAGAAGCTACACTTGGGGCAATGCTTGGAGAGATTTCCATTTGGTCAGTGTTTGAGGGTTCGGTGTTGGTTTTGGATGGAGAGGCCATGGACGTATTTTGGAAATTTTTTGGAACGAAATTTGACCTAGAATTTTGGAGAGAAGAACGACGTTGAAGAAGGGTTAAAAGGGGAGAGAGAGTAACGGTTAGAGAGAGAGATAGAGATAATAAGGAGTTAGAGAAAAAACAGGGGATTAAAGAGAAAGAAGCGGATAGGGAACATGGTAATTAATTTAATTTGACAAGTAAATCCCATCCAACTTAAACCCTATAAATCCTCTCCATTATCCCTATTAAAAAACAACTCCTAATTAATCTAGACCACACAATTTAAAAACAAACTAACCACCCACTTTTAAAAACCCCAACAAACCAAAAACACACGGCTGTTTAAAAAAATTAAAAAAAAAAACTATTTTTTTTAAGTATAACGAAAAAAAAATGAAAAAATAAACAAATATTTGTAACTAAGTCCGAAAATTATGAGCACAAAATCAAAATAAATAAGGGTTAGTTACTCAACAATGTTTACCAAAAATAAAGGAAACTTGTTGAAGACGTTTTCAAAATCGTAAACTCTTTAATTAAAAAGACTTTCAGTTTTTGAAAAATTAATCAACAACATTTCGAAAATAAGAAATAAAAAAAACTAATATAGCACACACTAATGTGTTAAGGCAATGAGGGTAACACCTAGGATAATACATGTGATATAAATCCCCTTGATAAATAATTTCAATTTCAAGCATTTCAGGCATAACAAGCTTAGCCATTTTCAGACACTTAAGGCATAACAAGCTGAGTATTTTCATGTACTTTAGGCATTATAAGCCTATAATTTTTAAGTACATTGCTTGTTATAAAATATCAATACACTTCTTTAAACAAGAAAGCATCGTAGTAACGAGCTCCGTGCCTCGAGTTATATTTCAAGTGTAAAGATAAAGTGATTTATGCCTTTCAAGTAGGGTACACTGTAGTAGCGAACTCCATGTCCCTAATACTAAGCATAAATCAACTTATACATTCTCATTGGCAAGAGTACATCGTTGCAGCGAACACCGTGCCCCGAGCTCGAGAGAATACTATGAAAATAATTGCCTTTGCCTTTTATTTATCATAAAAAATATTAGTTACATTGTCACTTTTAGCATACGAAGGGGAATGATATCAAACATGCTAACCTAAGTAATAACTTACCATAACAAAAAGGTCAGCATGTGCCACGGTTAGAACTAAGCCAACCAGATTAAAAGAATATAAAAGCAATTTTTTTAAAATAAACAGAAAAAATACTCTATTATACAAGTGTTACCCTGAGTGATAACATCACCTGGTGTAGCACAGACAAATAGACTCAGAGATTACAAAGATCAAGAGATCTTTTCAAACTAGAAAATCTCTCGTGGTCTAATGCCTTGGTAATGATATCAGCCAGTTGATACTTAGTATCAATATGATTAATGTTAATTAGGCCTTTATCTACCATATCTCTAAGGAAATGATGACGTATATCTATGTGCTTGTACGAAAATGCTGAACAGGGTTTTTTGAAATATTGATAGCACTTAGGTTATCACAGTACATAGTCAAAGAATTACTCTCTAGGCCATAATCATCTAGCATATGTTTCAGCCAATTAAGTTGTGAGCAACAACTACTAGCTACAACATACTCAGATTCAGCCGTGGAAAGAGAGACACAATTTTGTTTATGACTATACCATGAAACTAAATTGTTACCCAAGTAAAAACACCCCCACTAGTACTCTTCCTATCATCCATATCCCCCGCCCAATCCGAGTCGCTAAAGCCTACCAAATTGGTATTAGTATCCTTACTAAACCAAATTCCTAATTCACTTGTTCCCCGAAACATATTTAATTATTTTTTTGACAGAATTAAGGTGGGAGACTTTAGGATTGGCTTGATAAAGTGCACAGACGCACACGCTAAACATGATATCAGGACGACTAGAAGTGAGATAGAGAAGGCTACCTATCATAGAACGATATAAAGTAGGATCAACATCCTCACCTACTTGGTATCTACCAAGTTTAAGAGGAACACATAGGGATTTTTGAACTTTTTGCCCCCTCCAACCCAAATCGTTTCACTAGGCTTTTTGCATACTTGCTTTGTGAAATTAATATTCCTTCACTTGATTGTTTCACCTGCAAGCCTAGAAAGAATGTTAACTCACCAATCATGCTCATTTCAAATGTTGATGTCATAGCCTCTACAAAATCTTTTAAACAAGTTTGAGAAGTAGAGCCATAGACTATATCATCAACATAGATTTGAAAAATGACTGTTTCTTTTCCATGCCTTAGAATGAATAGAGTCCTATCTGCTTCACCTCTTGTAAAACCATATTCAAGTAAGAAAGAGGTTAAGCAACCACACCACGCACGTGGAGCTTGTTTCATGCCATATAAGGCTTTATTAAGTCTATATACGTGATTTGGTAGATGAGGATCTTCAAATCCTTTTGGTTGTTCAACATAAATTTCTTCTTTTAAATAACTATTTAAAAAGACAGCTTTAACATCCATTTGAAACGAGGTAATTTTTAGATAACAAGATATTGCCAAGAGGAGTCTTATGGATTCTATTCTAGCAACGGGAGCAAAGGTCTCATCAAAGTCAACACCTTCAATTTGGGTGTAACCTTGAGCTACGAGACGAGCTTTGTTCCTAACAATATTTCCTTGCTCGTCTGATTTATTTTTGAAAAATCATTTTATACCAATTACATTAGTGTTAATGGAACGTGGTACTAAATACCAAACTTTATTACAAACAAATTGTTCAAGTCCCTCTTGCATGACATGTATCCAAAAATTATCTTTTAAAGCTTCAAAAATATTTTTGGGTTCTAAAGAGGAAACAAAACAAGAATATTTTATCTTATGGTATGTGGTGAACATGCACACATACCTCACCATTTCACGGTTACTAAAGGGCTCATTATTCCTTGTTCCTTCTCCAATAATCTGAGAAGAAGGATGATCTCTTCTGATCCTAGCTGGTGGATCCCTTCTTAAATCATCAAGCACATGAGCATCATCATCAGAATGTTCATCATTTTCAGTTGCTGGACTGGTCTTAGGTGATACCGGAGATGCTATCCCTTCAGTGGCAACACACTGGTCAACACCCGTGGTATCACTTGCTTTATTTTGTTCCTCCAGCTCTTCCAGCAATATCAATGAAGATTCCTACACTCCATCACCTGTAACACTTGCTAAGTCATCAAAAACAACGTTAACTAATTCTTGAATGGTTTTTAACCTAAGGTTATAAACCCTATATGCTCGACTATCCTGAGCATACCGAAAAAATATAGCCTTATCACTTTTAGAGTCAAATTTAGCTAAGTAATCCTGATCATTTAGAACAAAAAACACACACCCAAATGTATGAAAATAATAAAGTTTGGTATCCTACCATTCAAAATTTCATAAGGTGTCATTGTAGTACCGGGTCTTAGAAAAACTCTATTGGCCATGTGACAAGCCGTGTTTAAGTCCTCAGCCCAAAATCTTTTTGAAAACAACATCACACGTGCCATTTCAAGTAAGGTCCTATTTTTCCTTTCAGTCACCCCATTTTGTTGAGGTGTTTTAGGAGCATAAAACTCATGTTTAATTCCTTTTAATTCACAAAAAGTAAAAAACAATGAATTATCAAACTCCGTTCCATGATCAGACCTTATTCGCATGATAAGAGCACAAAACATGTTTTTGATTTTAGCATGTAGATCTTAAACTTTTCAAAAGTTTCTGATTTTTCTTTCAAAAAATATACCCAAGTAAATCTAGAAAAATTATCAACTATGACAAAAGTATATCTCTTACCTCCTAAACTGTCTACCTCAATTGGACCCATTAAATTCATATGCATAAGTTGGAAACAGTGAGTTGTCCCAGAATACTCCTCATTGTGTTGGGTAGCACTATGGGCAGCACGTGTTCGTTTACCTTTGAGACAATCTTCACATATGATTTTCTTACTTATGTCTAGACTAGGTATACCACTTATAGCTTCATTTTTAATAAGTTTCACAATGTTTCGAAACTGGACATGACCCAATTTTTGATGCCACAAGGTAGTATCATCAACTCTCACAGAATGACACACTTGTTTATCCTCAACAAGATAACAGTTATTACTTGACCTAGTACCAGTCATAACACAATTATTGGTACAATAAAAAACTTCACAAGTGTTTTTATTGAATTTCACTTCAAGATTGTCATCACAAAGTTGACTAATAATAATTAAATTAGTTATAAGTCCATCAACATGCAAAACATTTTTCAAAACAGGAAATTCAGGTATATTTAAAATGCCTTTTCCTACTATATTACTCTTGCCACCACCACCATCATATGTTATACTACCACCTTGAATAGGTTCATATTCTTTTAAAAACATTTTTGTTCCTGTCATGTGACGTGAATAACCACTATCAAAATATCATGAACCTTCAACATTAGTTTTTAAGGCAGTGTACACAACATAACATATCAGGTTAGACATAGGTTTTCACACTTTCCTACTTTGATAATTTCTCTTCTGACTGCCAGTGATATCTGACGTGCTGGGCAACACTTCAGGTATCACAGAGGAACTGGACTGTTTCTTTAAAAGAGTTTTACACTCATTTTTCAAATGTCCAGTAGAGTAGCAGTAGTTACATATTTTAACCTTGTCAGAAGGCTTATCAGAAGACATTAGTTCGACATTTTCTCTTTCTTTAACAAAACCTAATTTATCTTCCTTATTAGCCAAAGTAGTGTAATAGCATTTAAGGACTCTTGAAAACCCATACCTGCCTTGAGTGGTTTGCTCAACCCAAGAATTTTATCTAATTTGAAAGAACTCGTGTTGAGTTTCTTAAATGTGGCCTCGGCTAGAGTAAGCTTGGCCTTGACTTTGTTCATCTCCACATCCTTCTTTGTGAGTTGAACTTCCAATCTAGTCAAGCCATCAGTCAGATCTTGAACCTATTTGGACAGAGATACCACCTTCTTGTTTTCTTTCTTCCATTCGTCAACCAATTCTTTGCAAAGGTTCTTAAGACCGCAAATGAGTTCATCCTTGCTGAACTCCTTACTTTGTTCATCCTCTTGTGAACAACCTGCATCCATGTTAACAGAACCCACAAAACAAACAATATTTATCAAATTAAAATCTATATACCTGTTGGATGATATCTCAGGTGCTATCCCAATTTGGATATCACATGAGGTATCACTGACAGAGTCCGAGTCACAATTTGTGACCACCATTGCTGTTTGATCTGAATCCTCAGATTGATTGGTCTCCTCATCTTCATTGTCACTGAGGGACACCCATAGGTTCTTTTCCATCTTCCTTAGAGTGTTATCACACTCGTTTGAGTAATGACCCAATCCAGAGCATGCATGGCATTGGATAGATTTAAGGTACTATGAATCAGATCTAGATTGATCTGATGATGCTCTCCTTATGGGACCACCTTTCTGAGTAGATGGAAATGTCCTCTTTGGCATTGAATTATACACTTTGGTTTGTTGCTCTTTAGCCTTAACCTGCACATTTTCTTTGTTAAACTTTCGTAACATAGAATTATATTCTTAGCAAGCAAGGCAACACTAGCATCTTCACCTAATTTCTCAAAAATTATGTCATCCTCATCAGTTGATAAACTAGAGGATTGAACTTTTAAAGCAACACTCTTGCCTTTAGAAGCTTCACTTTGCTCAACAAGGTTTGACTCAAAATATTTTAAAATGCTCATTAAGGAATTGATGTCCATAGTAGAAAGGTTGTGTGCCTCTTCTATAGATAAAACATTCATATTAAAACGCTCAGGGAGAGTTCTAATAGCCTTTGGAACCAATTGTTTATTTGTAAAAGGTTCACCTAAAAGTTGACACTCATTAGCAATGTCAAATAATTTTTTAAAATAAGAGGAAATGGTATCATTTTCACCCATTCTCAACCTTTCAAATTTGCTAGTAAGACCTCTAAGTTTGTTTCACGCACACTAGAATCACCTTCACAAAACCTTTATAAAATATCCCAAGCTTCTTTAGCTGTGGAACTATTTTGAACAAGTTTAAAAATGTGCATGTCAACCCACTCAAAAATAGCATTAAGAGCTTTCTCATTATAGTAAGCTAGGGTGATCTCTGATTCTCTTCATTAGTCCACTCGGTGACAGGTTTAACCTGGATGTCACCATCCTCATCTGGAGGTAAAAGTGGAAGAGAGTACCCATTAACTATAGATCGCCAAGCTCGAAGATCAATTGATTTGATATGCATAATTTGAACCATCTAAAACAGGAAGACGTTTTTGGTTTGGATTTGCAGGATCATAAGCTATGACACCTAGACCAAGCACTTAGTATCGTCAAGTGACATGCTATGATACCAATTGAAATTGTCACGGCCATAATCACAAGTGATATCCAAGGTGATAATAACACCAACGATAGCACTTGGGATAGCACGCACACACTTTAAAAATAAAACAATTTTGTAAAAGAGATTGTAGCGGAATAATAACACCAAAATTGTTTTTCTCAAGTTATATAAATATAACTTGAGGATGCCTCTTAGGCAAGTGAATGTGCGCTCGCCGAAAAAAATAAAAAGGAGTCGCCACGCCGTTTTAAGAGGAAACATTGAAAACTTTTTAAGAGAGAAAATGGGTTCGGGGGTCAAGTTACGTGTTGGGAAGAACCGAGAGTTCACCCAACACGCCTCGTCCGTAGACGAGTCTTTCTATTGTTCAACATCTCATTCATTCAAATGTGTGTGCAAAGTGTGTATGACAAGATATGTATTAAAATGCATAAGAGTGCTTTGTTTTATTAATCAACAAAGGAGAAATACAATTTGTAAGCCATTGACTCTGGGAGGCCACATCCCACTTTACATCGAGGATAGAACAGGCTACATTGGAAATGTGACTTCTGCAGAGAGACAAATGGTGTCGCGTGACACAGGACATGCTTTGCATATTGTGTCGCGTGACACTAGTTGTCAATCTGCAGCAGCCTTACAAATTGAAGCACAGAATTAACAGATCTATCCTAATTACTCCAAATGAGTGTGGATATTGAAGATCTACACTCTATCTTGAGTGACAGGCAAGCTAGAGTAGACAACTTACAACTGAAAGGATGTTCCCCGCAGATGGTCACTATGTGTCGCGTGACACAGGACTCCACATGTCCAAGGTGTCGCGTGACACATCGTAACCGTTTGCAGGAACCTTACAAATTGAAGAACAGACCCAGCAACAACCAAATCAGAGCAAGTCAATACACCAATTCACAACAGATAACTACAGATCAACAAAGGATTGACCAAAGGAATGTGGATATGGGAGATCCACACTCCCTTGGCCGATAAGCAATGAATATTAAGAGATCACATTATGAACAATCAATTAACCAAGTAAACCGAATTTAAACAGAGAGATGGCAATTGCCACCTGATAATTGAAGCAGATAAAGCTCAATTACCAGGTGGAGGGGGGAAATCGCAATTAAGAAAGTATGAAAGAGAGGGAGAGAGAGGTAGAGAAATCGTTACCCTTGTAGTCCTTAATCTCTACACCAAGTTAGGTGTAGAGACCTTCGAATCAGCTACTGGAACACTGAATTGAGCACAGATGGGGTGTTAAGCTTCAGATCCTCAGTTGGAAGAGGTTGAGTGAAGGTAAGTGGGTAGTTTGGGTAGTAGGGAGGTTGAATTGGAAGGGGATTGGTGTAGGTTTAGGTAGAAGGAGGAGAGAGAGGGGTTTCTGGTGCGAATTTGGCAGAGTGACCTTAGGAGGT
This sequence comes from Adenophora triphylla var. japonica, assembly GCA_022495995.1. NCBI lineage: Eukaryota > Viridiplantae > Streptophyta > Magnoliopsida > Asterales > Campanulaceae > Adenophora > Adenophora triphylla. The sequence continues at coordinate 725,871 of JAFEMH010000287.1, read as the reverse complement.
GGAATTAGGATGCATTTCTGAGAGGGGGAGGGTCTTATTTATAGGCTGCAGTTAGTGGTAACCTTGTGTCGCACGACTATATGTTACCACTTTCTATGCCTCGACTTGTCGCGTGACACAAGGTGGCCTCAACCCCTTTTGGCGCTAAAACCAGTTTCTGGAACATTCAGGCCTAAATACCCAAAAGGTCCAAAAAGGTTTATTCCCAACAAGTCCCTTTGCATGAGTAAGGTACCAAAAGGTACTTCCTTCACGAGAAACTTATGAAATGTTTCCGGAAGTCTCGGGATCGGTCGGGAATTTACCAAAACGCCCCTTAATGCAATTTTATTACATTAAAATGCATCTAAAAGATTGCAAATTGGATTGGCATACTTACAGAGCCCCTCAGCAACGTCACTTTTGAATAAAAAGTGGGGTTGTCGATAAAATAAGACCCAATCCCAATGAGCATAGAGGGATAAGGTAACAGGCTAGAAGGGTGAATCGGGGAGTCTAATGGCTGGACCTTTCTGAGAAAGGATTCCTACGTATCTCTTTAAGAAGGGAATCAAGCCAAATCGTAGTTCGGAAATTACTAACTACAAGCAAGAAAGGGGTAGAAATGTGTCTTCATACCTTTGCTGTGCTTACCTGTAATTTCTTAAGGGGTCAGTACTACTGCGGTTGGCTAGTAGCTGCCTTTTGTGCCAGGTTGTAGCTGCCGGAGGGTCTCATGCTTCAACTGGTATTTTGCGAGTAGCTGCCGGAGGGTCTCATGCTATCGGCTGGCGACGATTTGTAGGCTATGGGAGGGTCTCATGCTGCAGCGGTCTTTGTGGATGCCGGAGGGACTCATACCACTTGTTGGTGCAGGGTAGTTTCCGGAGGGTCTCACACTACTGCTGCTGATGAGTTGTAGCTGCCGGAGGGTCTCATGCTGCAACAGGTCTTTCGTGGATGCCGGAGGGTCTCATATCACCTTGTTGGTGCAGGGTAGTTGCCGGAGGGTCTCATACTACTGCTGCTGACGAGTTGTAGCTGTCGGAGGGTCTCATGCTGCAACTGGTCTTTTGTGGATGCCGGAGGGTCTCATACTACTTCTTCTGGTGCAGGGTAGTTGCCGGAGGGTCTCACACTACTGCTGCTTCTCTTCGTGGATGCCGGAGGGACTCATACCACTTCTTTTGGTGCAGGGTAGTTGCCGGAGGGTCTCACACTACTGCTGCTTCTCTTCGTGGACGCCGGAGGGACTCATACCACTTCTTTTGGTGCAGGGTAGTTGCCGGAGGGACTCACACTACTGCTGCTTCTCTTCGTGGATGCCGGAGGGACTCATACCACTTCTGCTTCTGCTTTGCTGGGGATAGGTGTAGCTGCCAGGGGTCTCACGCTACTTCTTTTGTTCTGTTGGGGATAAGTGTAGCTGCCAGGGGACTCACGCTACTTCCGTTTCTGCTCTTTGTTGTTCTTTTGTCGGTCTTGTTGCTGGACTGTCCTTGCTAATTGTTTGTCTTTTCTTTTGTGCCCTTAGCTTTGCTTGGGAAGCTGGGGACTCTGCTCTTGTCTGGGGAGTTAGCTTCTTTCGCACTTGGTTCGGTAAGCCGGGGACTCTGCATTTCTGGGGAGTCGGCTTCTTTCTTTTGGTTCGGTAAGCCGGGGACTCTGCATTTCTGGGGAGTCGGCTTCTTTCCTCTTGTTTTGGGGCCGTTGATCTTGTTTTTGTTGTGCTCTGCTTGGGAGGCTGTTCTTCTTGGTGTGCTCTGCTTGGGAGGCTGTTCTTCTTGGTGTGCTCTGCTTGGGAGGCTATTTCTCTTGGTGTGCTCTCCTTGGGAGGCTATTTCTCTTGGTGTGCTCTGCTTGGGAGGCTGTTCTTCTTGGTGTGCTCTGCTTGGGAGGCTGAGGGATAGGTTGTGGCTGCCGGAGGGACCTCTACCACTTGTCAATGCTTGTTAGGTGGCCATTCACGGGACGGTCTTTGCACCATAGGCTTTTGAAGTCGTCGAGTCTGGTGAGCATTATTGTCTGGATTCTGGGGCAGCTGGGGCTCTTTTCTCTTTGACAAGCATTGTTTGGGGGCTGAGGCTACCACTTGTCGACGTTTGCTGGGGAGATTGACAGATACGGACTCTTTGTCTCGGTTTATCATGCAGAATAGGCTTTTGGAGTCGCCGAGACTGGTGAGCCTTATTGTCTGGTTTCTGGGGCAGCTGGGGCTCTTCTTTCTTTTCTTTCTTTGACAAGCACTGCTTGGGGGCTGAGGCAACTGGGGCTCTTTCAGATGATACTCGTGAGATCGGATGGCTGGACCTTTGGAGAAAGGATTCCTACGTATCCCTTAAAGAGGGAATCAAGCCAATTCATAGTTCTGGGCCTTATGAAGATAATATAGGCGGGGTCTGCCACCTGCAGGGTTTGAAATCTTTGTCCAAGATTGTGATTCGAGGGGCAGTCCTCACGATCACATTACGATCACCTGATTATTGTACTCTGCGGGGGGAGACACAACACTATAGGCACTTTGCATTTTATTTAACCTCTTGGCTTATGCATTATTAATCTTTTGTTGCACAAGTCCATCTCAGCTGGGGAGAATAGGAAGTAGGGGGGTTTTGCACGGCTTGGTGAGCAGATATGTCTGTATCAGTCGCTCTATGAGGGATTGTGTATGGGACGAAAAGTGTTTGTAATGGGGTGGACCCTCTCCCATTATAGGGGAAACGTATAAGTGATGGTACAGCTTAGGCAAGTCGGGGACGCTCCCGGGAGTACTGGTTGCAGCAGGTCCATTGCTAGTGAGGACAAAGTGTGTCGCGCGTCTGAGACAGCAAGCAGCAGAGGGGGGCAGAGAGCAATCCCGGCTTGGTGAAGCCCCAGTTGGTAGTGCAAAGCAAACCTGGAGGGAATTTGGTAAGGAGAGCCGGAGGGATACTGTAGCGTTATGAGAAGAATTTTATCTTTTTGAGTCGCCACCTATATTATTCGTTTGGAAACATAGGAAAACCATTTTTGAAAAGAGATTTGAGTTCGGGGCTTAGGTTATGGAATGGGTAGGTCGAGGAGAATCCATTCCACCCGATCCGAAGATCGGTCTTGCTAAAGAAAAGAGAGGTTTTCAATCTTTAAAATATATATAATTAAAGAAAACAAATAAACCCTAATCAATTTCTTGATTAGGAATGTCGGATTGTATGTTTCGAGATCGCCGTCATCGATTGAAGGGACTCTAGGCCAATCCTTTTGATGGGATTACACCACTCTAAAAGTCAATAGAGAGATTGAGAAGAAGAAGAGAAATAGAGGACTTTACCTTGGGTTTAGGGAATAATTGATTTAGAACGTGGTTCTAAGATGTCTTCTCGATCGAGAAGCGATTCGGGCAGAGTTTCGACTCAATATGAGAGCCAAATCTTGATGCGGACAGTGCTTCGCCTCAATCCTTGATTCGGGTTTGGATGTTTGTTGATCAACAAGGTTGATAAACAAACTTTAGGTGATTTTAGGGAGGTTTTGTGAGTGATTTGAAGGAATCTTTCGTGGAGAGAAACCAACAAATTGTGTGTGTTGTGTGGAATTTTGGACCCCTTGAAACAGTGGAAGTCACCAAGTATTTATAGGGGTTTAAGAGGTGGATGGATTACTTTGTCATCAAGATTAGGACTCTCAAGGAAGCTTCCAGAACCCAAATGTGATTGGATGACCAGATTAGATGAGGTTTATCAAGAAAAGAGGTTGAAACGGAGAAGGAGAGTGATTTCAGCACATCCTGTCGAGGGGATATCTCGCGCGAGATATGATATCTCGTGCGAGATAACTAGTCTGATGACTATTTTATCCTCTTCAGTTGTTCCGTTAGTCAGTTAGGTCCAAAACTAACGAGGTTAGTTAGAAACTTAACGAAAACATGACGAAACTGATATACTTTCATCAAAACATAAAAGAGAGACGAAGAGTAGTGTAATCATGATTTATTGGTTCGAGAATGGGGTGTCTCTGAGCCCCTCGGCGACAGGTCTTATGAAAGAAGAAGTGTCGTCGATAGAAAAGACATCATTCTGAACATTGGGATGGTCGTGCCGCACGGCTGCCTACGTATCTCTAAGAGAGAATCAGACCAAACGTAGTTCGACTCCAAAACACTAAAAGGCTATTTTAGGTATTTTGAAAAGCATTTTTGAAAATCGAAGAGAGATTTTTTTTTTTTTGAAAAGGTAAAATCATACTGAGGAATCAAAAGACTTGACCCAATTCTGAAGATACCCATTTGTTGATGAAGTTGTTGAAGTGTGCCGCCTGAGGTTACTGACGTTGCCGTTGTTGTTGCCGAGGTCACGGACTTGAAGTTTGCTGCCGTCACAGACTTTGAAGTTGTCGCCGAGGTCACGGACTTGAAGTTTGCTGCCGTCAAAGACTTTGAAGTTGTCGCCGAGGTCACGGACTTGAAGTTTGCTGTCGTCACAGACTTTTTTGATGTTTCCGAGGTCACGGACTTGAGGTTGCTGCCATCACAGACTTTGCTGGTGTTGCCGAGGTCACGAACTTGAAGTTTGCTACCGTCACAGACTTTGAAGTTGCCGGTTGAGGTGGAGGTTCTGTCGGCCCCTGTAATGTAAGGATATATGCATGCCAGTCTCGGATAGATCCGAATGATTCTTACCTTTCTGAACCTGTTAGCACATAAAGATTCCAAGTAGATTTTCCAGATTTTAGTTGTTCAACTAGACTTACGTGGTGGTGCTCACGTCTGTTCGTGTAAATGGCCGGTTGGTCATTTTGGTGGTGAGTTTATGTATGAGTATATGGAGATGTAGGGACATTTGTATGGATTTGTATTTGAGAGAGGTGAACTGTATGAGTAAACTTGTGTTTGATAAGTTGGGACCAAATCGGGTTTATGTAGAATCTGTTGCTAGTCAGCCAAGTACATCTTGTTTCTTCATTGTTGTAGAATTTCAATGAGTAATCATGTGTGAACACATCTAGGTCTGTTGAGAATCTTCATTCTTACTTCTCCTTGAGTCTTGTCTCTAGGAGGCAAACGACTACACATCTGTCGACTGTCGTAATGGTTCTATGTCCAAGGCCTTTTGCTGTCTCAAGCCCCAAGTTGCTTGCAAGTGGTAGATGACTTTGTGAACAGGCTTGTGAGTCTGCTCTCTTGATTTGAAGATGATCGAAGAAGACTCTCCTTGTTGATTTGACTTGAAGAAGATCGAATGATGTCCGATGAGAAAGGCTAAAGAATACTCTCCCTTTGTCCTTGATTTTTTTTCTTAGTGACGCACCCTGGTTTTTGCCTAGATCGCCCTTTCGGGTTTTCAATCTAGCGGGCATCTCTTTTGCGTCTTTTTTTTCATGCTCTAACTTTTGCCTAGGCCGCTCTTTACGAGTTCTCAACCTAGCGAGCCATTTTTTTTGAAAAGTATGTGTACTCGAAGAGGACTCAGATGAGAGAATCTTATTGAGGAGAGAGAGATGAGATCTTAAGTTAGTTGAGGAGAGACAGACTCTATATATATATTTTTTTTGGAAGGTGATCCAAGCATTGATTCTTTGAAGAAGTCTATTCTCTAATGATGAGAGTGAGAAGCAAAGAGGAAAGCCCCTAGTACAGATTTGATTATTTTGAAGAGTTGAAGTAGAGATTGACTGGGGGAGGAAAGGTGAGGAAGCCCCAGTTTTGATGCTTGGATTACAAGAGTGTGTATGAGAGTGACTAACAGGAAGCCCCTAGACTCAACGAGAAACGCTTCTTGGCTCAAAGATCTAGAAAAGTTATTCTACCTTTTAATGGACCGTGTATCATCTAGAAGTTTCTAAATAAGTTTGAGGAGAAAGCCAATCATTAGTATGACTTAAGGGTAAACATTTTTCTTGATACTGAAAGTCTTCTTCACTTGACGTAGGAGGATATTGAGGAATCCTCTTTTCTTTTGTTGGTATCACTTGACTTCTCTTCTTTGTGGCAGAATCCTTCTTGCCTTTGTTGAAATTCCATCCTTGTTGTGGGGCGATGAAGGCTTGAGAGTTTTTCTTTCTCTCTTTTTTTTTTTTTTTGATGCTCTATTTTTGCCTAGGACGATTTGAGGAGTTTCGACCTAGCGAGCTTTTCATTTACTTTTGTACTCTCAAAGCCTTGAGTTGAGTAGCCCCACTCTTCTTGGGATGAATGTTGATAGCAGTGCCTTTGGCTTTCTTCGTTTGTTGACCTTTGACTTTCAGTAGGGTAATGTTTAGTCCTTAAGCTTCCTAAGGACAACTTTCTTCTTAAACTCGCTTAGAGGTCTCTATTTTTGCGATGATTTAGGAAATGGGGGGTCCATTATTTTGCATGAGTTAAATGATATTCATGAGGTAGAACAACCTTAGGGAAAGTGTTTAGGAAAAGAAGATAACTTTGATTAATCGAAGAAATTTAAGAACAGACTCGATAGTTTAGATGACACAAACTAGAGGAGGTGAGAGGTACTAGAAAGACAGAACGACTCTTCGAGTTCATACTTGAAAATTTAAAACCTAATCTACTTCTATCAAAGAAGAAAGGGAGAGGGTAGTGTAGCTTCAAAGTGGTAAGTGTAGATTTCTTCTCGGAGCTTCATCTTCTTCATGGATTGCGAGGGAGAGGATTGTTGATGACGTTGGGGCGTTCTAGATCTCCATTATCAAAGAGGTCTTGGATGATGTCCTTCAAGTGGTGGCAGGAGTTGGTGTCGTGGCCGGTGAAGTTGTGATACTTGCAAAATAGGTGATGAGCATGATTCGAACCCATATCCTTCGGAGGACCACCTTCCCTTGGTTTGATCTTTTCATTCTGGACAAGCACATCAAAGAGTTCTTCTTGAGTGATTCCTTCAATTTTGTCGTAGTGCCTCTTTTTCTTTTCAGGGAGAGGAACAGCAGAATACTTTCCGGTGTTGGAGCGGTTGAATGCAATGGCATTGACTGAAGCATCCTTACTTGTAGCGGGTTTGTTGTAGCGGAAGTTACTTTCCTTCTTTTTACTTTTGAGGAAGTCGTCAACCCTAATTCCGGACTCGAGGAGTTCATTGAAACTAGGAAAGTAATTACCAGCGAGCTTCTCTTGAAATTCATCACGAAGGCATTGGAGGAAGATGTGGATTTGCTCTTTTAGAGTAGGCCTTTCGACGATTTCAGTGAGTTTGAGTCTCCATCTTCTAGCAAATTCAGCAAAGGACTCATTTGCATGTTGTTTGGTTTGTTCAAGATCCCTCCTAGTAGGGCGATAAGTGGAGTTGTCTTCAAACTGTCTTTGGAAGACTAAACATGCGGATGACCAATCAAGCCTTGTAGTCGTAGGAAGAGACATGTACCAATCCCTTGCAGCACCTTCTAAAGTTTGAGGAAAGCATTGGGCCAAGATTGTGTTATCAACGCTCATCGGAAGCATGGCCCAAGTGTAGAATTCAACATGAGCTTGAGGACAGGTAGTACCATTGAACTTGGCAATGTCGGGTGTCTTGTACTTGCGAGGAAACTTAGCGATGGATTGTTGAAGAGCATCGGGATCAAATGGAACAAATGACCCTTTGGAAGTGTCAAGGTTTGCAAGCTTCTTTTCGAGATAGTTCTTAGTAACATGGTCACCAAGTTTAGTAGTTTCATCACTGCCTTCTTTCTTGGTTTTAGCACCCTTGGAGGTATGTTCCTCATCATCGGAGGAGGATGAGGAAGAGGAGGAATCGGATTCTTCCTTTTTCTTGCTTGACTTCTTGGTTTTTCTATTCACTTTGGTGTAGGATTCCTCTTCATCGGAGGAGGATTCCACTTTCTGCTTTTGTTTTCTGCCTTTCTTGACTTTCAACTCGTGGAGTTCTTTCATGAGGGCGGCCATTTGGGCATTTTGCTCATCAATTTGCTTACTTTGTTCATCCAACCTAGTCATGGCTTCGATGAGTTGGACCTTAGCATCGTTGATATCGGCCTCGGTGGTAGAAGGAGAAGCAGACATCGTGGCGAAGAACCTAGACGTGTAGCAACCGGGTTAAACCATGATCGAGTCCCAACAAGTCAGCTGAATAGGGTGAATGAAGGCTTTGAAGGTTTGAAGGTTTTCGCCAAAACACGAAAAGACCGAACGCTTATCTCGCACGGGACAAATAGTCTCGCGCGAGACAACACCACGGGAAGTCACAATTTTCTGATTTTAGTCCTAATTTTGGTCGGACGGAAAATCCGTTTTGGGGGTTTCTAACGTTCAAAAACCAAACCTAGGGACCTAGGGGTCGAAGTAATCTCAAGTAACATCAAGTTTTGCGCAATAATTTTGGTGAGAAATTTTTCTCTTTAGGGACAAATCCGAAGGGACAATCATAGGGACATTTCCGAAGGGACAATTCCGAAGCGGCATTTTTTTGATTTCTTTTTCATGGTTTATTGCACCAAACAAGATCTTGACAAGGGATTACAAAGACTCCAAGATCAAACCGACCGGTCACGGAGTGTCTTAAAAAGTCAATCTACATGATATGTGGCGATACAAGTCTGGAAGGCTAGGCTCCCCGCGATATGACAATCTAGGTGGATTGAATACGCGGAGTGGGATGATCCAACTTCGGAGAGACCGGCGACTAGGTGGCTATCGTCATCCGTCCTTAGTGTGGGTCCCGGGTTTATCAGGGGTATGTAGTGCAATGACAGTTATAGTATGATGTGCGCGTGTGTGATAGTCAATCTATGTGATAGAGTAAAATAGAGAGTTTTTTTTTTGAAAACTAAAAGAAAACAGATAGTGACCGCACCAAGTGGTTGCCTACGTTTCTCCCAAATTAGGAAGACTCAGGCCGTCGTAGTTCCACTTAAAGAGAGAGCGAGAGAATAAATAAACTAATTTATTACAAAGCCCGAGTCAACCGATGACCGGTAAAAATCAAAATAATTCAATCGCACGCAGTTATATAGTTCAAGTAATAAATTAATTACTTTACCCTACAAAATAGAGTTAGCACAATAACAATAATTTATTTTGACTTTTCTGGATTTATTTCGAAAGTTTTCGGAACTGTTTTTTTTTTATTTTTTTGTTTGTTTCATTTTTAATGCAGTCAATATCTAGCAAAAAGTTAACTGCCATTTTTTTTTGGTGGTCAAACCTTTGGTGAAAGTCAACCAAACCAAGCTTTTTTTCTTTTGGGGTCACACGTGGACCTAAAACCTCCCTTTTTTTCTTTCTTTTTTTTTTTTTTTTTTTTTTTTTTAAGGTCCACCTTTTCTTTTAAAATAGAATAATAAGAATAAAGTCAACAACCAGGGTTTGTTTCTTTTGATTTTGTACTGCGCCGCCAAACAAAGAGAAGAATCATTTGTTTTTTGAGCCGAATACTTATCTCGCGCGAGATAAGTATATCTCGCGCTGGACAAGCTGTCGCACAGTAATTTATTTTTTGATGAAAACAGTATAGAAAAATTTCAAAAAATCCAGAAAAATCAAATTTTTACAGAAAAAATAAAAAGATTGATAATACTCAACTATAACGCAAGTCTAACCCTCTTAATTAATTGTCCCCAACGGAGTCGCCAAACTGTAGCGATGCGTGAATTTGAATAACAGAGTCGCCACTTATTATTTATTTAGGAAAACAATAAGAAAAACCTTTTTGATTTGAAAAGAGATTTGAGGGTTCGGGGGTTAAGTTATGGAATGGGTAGGTCGAGGAGCATCCATTCCACCCGATCCGAAGATCGGTCTTGCCAATTGAGTATTATCAATCCTTTTATTTTTAACAATAAAATAAGAAAACCCTAATCAATTTCTTGATTAGGAATGTCGGATTGTATGCTTCGAGATCGCCTTCATCGATTGAAGGGACTCTAGGCCAATCCTTTTGATGGGATTACACCACTCTAAAAGTCAATAGAGAGATTGAGAAGAAGAAGAGAAATAGAGGATTTTACCTTGGGTTTAGGGAGTAATTGATTTAGAACGTGGTTCTAAGATGTCTTCTCGATCGAGAAGCGATTCGGGCAGAGTTTCGACTCAATATGAGAGCCAAATCTTGATGCGGACAGAGCTTCGCCTAAATCCTTGATTCGGGTTTGGATGTTTGTTGATCAACAAGGTTGATAAACAAACTTTAGGTGATTTTAGGGAGGTTTTGTGAGTGATTTGAAGGAATCTTTCGTGAAGAGAAACCAACAAATTGTGTGTGTTGTGTGGAATTCTGGACCCCTTAAAACAGTGAAAGTCACCAAGTATTTATAGGGGTTTAAGAGGTGGATGGATTACTTTGTCATCAAGATTAGGACTCTCAAGGAAGCTTCCAGAACCCAAATGTGATTGGATGACCGGATTAGATGAGGTTTATCAAGAAAAGAGGTTGAAACGGAGAAGGAGAGTGATTTCAGCACATCCTGTCGAGGGGATATCTCGCACGAGATATGATATCTCGTGCGAGATAACTAGTCTGATGACTATTTTGTCCTCTTCAGTTGTTTCGTTAGTCAGTTAGGTCCAAAACTAACGAGGTTAGTTAGAAACTTAACGAAAACATGACGAAACTGATATGCTTTCATCAAAACATAAAAGAGAGACGAAGAGTAGTGTAATCATGATTTATTGGTTCAGAATGGGGTGTCTACAGATACCTTAACCAAAGCCCCAACTTGAGGAGATTCCATGCAGCTTCATTGCGGACAGAGTCATCTTGTGGCCGAGGAGGCAACTCATCATTTCAAATTGCAGTCAATCAGTCGCTGGACAAGACTCGGAAGTGTTTACGTGCAGGGGCGTATCTTTCGAGGGTGGGAATGAATCCCGAGTTCTGTATGACACTCTCGCTTTAGGTTTGACTCTTTTGGGAGAGTATAAGTGCAACAAGGTGTGGAGAAGTGTATGGAGGCCCCTGCTGACCGAAACGGTGTTTAGCTCTATCTTCCTATGATGTAGAAAGAGAAGACTTGTTGAGACACTTGAAAACCTGTCTTATTCGTGATGATCACAAAGCTGCTTAAAACCCTTTATTGATGTTCGGGTTAGTCAACCGCCAAAAGCCGATATGAGCGAATATTTTTATCAATCCTGAGGAGAAAGCCCAATTGATATCGAGGATCAAATTCAGAAGGATGGAAAGTGTCTCGGAACGGCCCTTGCTGAGACCGGATTTTCTGAGATCTGCTCGTATTTGTGACCGGGCCATTTCTGGTTGCCTACGTTACTCCCCATGGCGAGGAGCTCAGGTCATCGTAGTTCAGGCTTATCCCGAATAAAGAATGAACGTTGGAATTCAAGGATATGAGGACTTTTGAGGATTTTGAGAATCGAAAGAATATGTCCTCTTGGAGTGTCGATGGGAGACACAGATGTGAAGCCAAAGTGGGACATTCACGGCAGGTGTTTGCGGAGGGAAAATGAAATATGCTCACATACAGCGTCGAATGAACGGATGGAATTTGCACAATCTTCGCTTGATAATCTTTTGAGTCGGGATGGACTTGGCTCCGCTTTAAGCAATAATCTGTTTTACGATCTCGACGATATTGGAGTGAAACTGCTATCCGGTAAGAAGCGCCGGCGGGTTTCCGGGTTTCGATCGGTCTTCGGGTGATTTGGGATATCATGACCTCTTAAAATGAGAGGTCGGCTAGGCTTTTTTGCTGACTGAACCTCTAAAGATGAGAGGTTGGCTTGCAGGGAAGTGTGTTTGGGATTTCTAAGGTGAGGGAAATCTGTGGTTGTCTCTTCGATGCCTCTAAGAATGAGAGGTCAATCTTGGCTTTGGCTTTAGGCAAAGGTAAGGGTAATGGTAATGGGAATGGGAATGTCCTATAAAATCGAGAGGACGGCTTGGGACTGGTCAAGGTAGTGGTGAGGGGACATCCGTGTTGTCTCTTTGTTCACTCTGAGACTCCTCTTGAGTAACGACCGGATCCTTTGACTTTTGCCTTTTGAGAGGATCGCTGGGGACTAGGCTCTCTTTCTTTTTCTTTTTTTTTTTTTTGTTCCTTTTCTTTTTTCAATTTTTTTGTCTCTCTTTTTTTTTCAATTTTGACTTTGAGAGGAGAATTTTAGCTAGTCCCCAGGATGGATCATTGCTTTCTGCCATTCTTGAGCTTGGAGACGGTCAATCTTCTTGTAAGTCACGGGAGTCTCGAGGATAGTCCCTCTTCTTTTGGAGACGGTTAGACGGGTTTCAAATATGCCGATCTTGAAATGAAGGGGTATTATTTAGTGAGGGTAAGGTAAAGGTTTTCCTAGAGGTGAAAGGTTTCAACCGCAGTCCCTACCGGATGATCCGAACGAGATAGAGTTCTTCATTTGCTTGCTTAAGCTTACTCTGAGAAAGATCCGTGCAAATTCATCGAACAACGAGATTATGAAAGAGGTGTGAGCATATGGGACGCAAGATGGGGATATCCGTCGATTTTCTCGCTCCGATCAATTTAAACATTAGTCATTTCAAAGCATTAGTCGGTGAGCAGCACAAGTGATCATTTGGAATAAGACCATTTCAATTAAGTGTAACGCGGGTATGCAAGTTATGTCTCGAGTCTAGCAAGAAGAGAAACAAAGATTTTATCACTGCAAAGCAAAATTGGTCCAACTTGGACTCGACAGACTCATGTCCGACAGTGGACATTCTAGACCCTACGAGGACTGATCGACTGCATCAATTTTGGATGGGAGGAAGGGTATCGTTGACATCGGTGAGGTGAGGACCCTTCTCGATCTCTTTGTCGTTCACAAGTCATCCTCCTTAGCTTTAACGATCTGAGCAAGCACCCGGACCTCCCGCTCGCGAGGAAAAAACAGCTTCAAGGGTAGCTCGTCACTTTTCGCTGGATACACTCTTTGCACTCTGCTGACCCATGGGATATGAATTTCCAGATTGGTGGGCCATAATCTTCTCTGCACCGAGCATTTTGGATTCCGAATCAGATGGACGACCACTCGGGCACTTGAACTGCTTCTGCCTCGGGAATATAGACCAATGAGCACCGGGAACGGGGGCGCACACCCAACTTGCCGTAGCCTTGCAAAGGTGAAGAGGTGAGAGCGTGTATAAGGCTGAGGATAGAGAATCTTTGAGATGGTACGGGAGATGGAAGAACGGGAAAGGAGACAGACTCGTGCAACGCTTATTATTGTTCAAGTAGAAATCGGTGTTTTAAGTCCTAGAGACGGTTGGAAAAGGCTAATCCTTTATTCACACAATCTAGACCTCGGGGGAACCTATGGACACATCATTCAAAAATACACCAAATGTATTGGTTCAAAATTAATAATAGGCGATAATACCTAAGAAAAACCAAAGCATTTATGGGACGAACGAGCAGCCCCAATTTCTGGAGAAATTTGGGCAGCATAACGGGTATTCCTGAAGAATTTCAAGGAAAAATCCGGCATGACCTCTCGTCGGTGCACGTTGACAAAGCGACATGATCTCTCGTTAGAACATGCCGTGGGGACGACATGTCCTTTCATGAAACCATGTTGCGATGGCAACATGCCCACACGTGCTAGGTTTTGGGGAAGGTACGAGAGTCTATTAGAAATTTTGAAACAATTCATTTTAGCGTATTTGAAAATGGCGTGTCAAAACCAACCGTTTTTGGTGAGGTTTAAATGTGTGGTGCCACCTATAACGCACTAGGGGGGTGGGTTTGACATTAGGCGCTCAAGCGTAGGCGAATTTCATGGCTGTCCACGATGCCGTCAATCGCACCCGAGGGTTCTAGATCTACGTGATGTAGTGTGCAGGATGGCTATCATCCTTTATTTATGAAAATGATGATTTTTATTTATTTTTATTTATTTTTTTTATTTAAAAAGAGGGTGATAACGGAAAATACAACACACACCCACACCCACACCACAGAGTACAATAATCAATGGTCATAGACTTGATCATGGGGATTGCCCACAATCACAACCTGCACAATGGAAATCAAATCCTGTAAAGTGGACACCTTCTGTCGCGTGACACAGGATATGGAGGGCACTATCTGTCGCGTGACAGAAGGAGTCCCATTGCCAGAATCTGAGCAAAGACCAAATCAGCCCCAACCTCCAAGCACCATGCAATATCTCAGCCCCAGCACCAGCAAAACAGACAACAAAGATGGGACACAAGGGGGGAAAGGGATAAAGCAAAGCACGTAAAATGCATTTAAACACATAACATGTCGCACAACAAAGCACACACAAATGAATGTAATGAATGTTGAACAAGCACGAAAGTCTGACCCACTTTTGAAAAACAAGTTTCAAGTCCCCAGCGGAGTCGCCACTGAATGTGCGCTCGCCGAAAAAAATAAAAAGGAGTCGCCACGCCGTTTTAAGAGGAAACATTGAAAATCTTTTTAAGAGAGAAAATGGGTTCGGGGGTCAAGTTACGTGTTGGGAAGAACCGAGAGTTCACCCAACACGCCTCGTCCGTAGATGAGTCTTTCTATTGTTCAACATCTCATTCATTCAAATGTGTGTGCAAAGTGTGTATGACAAGATATGTATTAAAATGCATAAGAGTGCTTTGTTTTATTAATCAACAAAGGGGAAATATAATTTGTAAGCCATTGACTCTGGGAGGCCACATCCCACTTTACATCGAGGATAGAACAGGCTACATTGGAAGTGTGACTTCTGCAGAGAGACAAATGGTGTTGCGTGACACAGGACATGCTTTGCATATTGTGTCGCGTGACACTAGTTGTCAATCTGCAGCAGCCTTACAAATTGAAGCACAGAATTAACAGATCTATCCTAATTACTCCAAATGAGTGTGTATATTGAAGATCTACACTCTATCTTGAGTGACAGGCAAGCTAGAGTAGACGACTTACAATTGAAAGGATGTTCCCCGCAGATGGCCACTATGTGTCGCGTGACACAGGACTCCACATGTCCAAGGTGTTATCGCAACCGTTTGCAGGAACCTTACAAATTGAAGAACAGACCCCGCAACAACCAAATCAGAGCAAGTCAATACACCAATTCACAACAGATAACTACAGATCAACAAAGGATTGACCAAAGGAATGTGGATATGGGAGATCCACACTCCCTTGGCCGATAAGCAATGAATATTAAGAGATCACATTATGAACAATCAATTAACCAAGTAAACCGAATTTAAACAGAGAGATGGCAGTTGCCACCTGATAATTGAAGCAGATAGAGCTCAATTACCAGGTGGAGGGGGGAAATCGCAATTAAGCAAGTATGAAAGAGAGGGAGAGAGAGGTAGAGAAATCGTTACCCTTGTAGTCCTCAATCTCTACACCAAGTTAGGTGTAGAGACCTTCAAATCAGCTACTGAACACTGAATTGAGCACAGATGGGGTGTTAAGCTTCAGATCTTCAGTTGGAAGAGGTTGAATGAAGGTAAGTGGGTAATTTGGGTAGTAGGGAGGTTGAATTGGAAGGGGATTGGTGTAGGTTTAGGTAGAAGGAGGAGAGAGAGGGGTTTCTGGTGCGAATTTGGCAGAGTGACCTTAGGAGGTGGAATTAGGATGCATTTTTGAGAGGGAGAGGGTCTTATTTATAGGCTGCAGTTAGTGGTCACCTTGTGTCGCACGACTATTCTTAACCACTTTCTATGCCTCGACTTATCGCGTGACACAAGGTGGCCTCAACCGCTTTTGGCGCCAAAACCAGTTTCTGGAACATTCGGGCCTAAATACCCAAAAGGTCAAAAAAGGTTTATTCCCAACAAGTCCCTTTGCATGAGTAAGGTACCAAAAGGTACTTCCTTCACGGGAAACTTATGAAATGTTTCCGGAAGTCTCGGGATCGGCCGGGAATTTACCAAAACGCCCCTTAATGCAATTTTATTACATTAAAATGCATCTAAAAGATTACGAATTGGATTGGCGTACTTACATCAAGACTTTATAATCACTATAAACAATGAATTTACAAAGCCGAAATGTTCCCTGTGACTATAACAATATGAGCTCTATGGAACAAGAGATAAAGAACAAAATCCAATTCTAGCCTTCACACAACTTGATACCAATATAATCAAGTGCAAAATTACAAAGGATGATGGATGAAAAGAACTAAACAAAGAACTCTATCTCTAATGCTTCGAAGGTGTGTATGAAATGGCGTATCTTGGTGTGTCTTCAAATGAAACCTTCCAAGCATATTTATAGTCTTCAATTTACTTGAAGGCTACTCAAATAAATAGCCTTGGGGCTGTCTTGCACGTTGAGGGAGAGTAGGGAGAGTGGTTGAGTTTGTTCCTCACTTCTAGCACCCACTTCCTCAATTGTAGCAACCGTGTTGTTTGATCATCAAGTCCAAGCTTCAACGCCTTGTACTCCCAAGCATTCTTAGCCTTGTACTCTTTATTAAATCAGCAACAACTCCTTGACCAAGTCTCCACACGTTTTTCTTTGTTGTTGTTAAAGTAAATCTTGTAAAGTTTTTATGCATAAAATAACATTTATGCATAAACCTTTTTCTTCCAAATTCCCCACGTTTCTAGATCTTTCTTTAATCATATTGTAACCTGAAATATGGACATACACCATAGTCTATACAGATTATATTTGCACATTAGTCCATTAATTAATAAATAAGAAATGTACAACTATGTAAATTTCAGCACAGGAAATCATCTGCGATATCATCTGGAATCTGGGAAATCATCTAAGATATCATCTGCAGTTTACACTAACAGTCTCAAAGTTCCCATTGAGGTATGGTAAGGTAAACCTGTTGATTACTCTAATTTAAGGGCTTTTGGTTGTACTACTTATTATCATGTGGATGATGGGAAGTTGGAGTCGAGGGCTAGAAAATGGGTCTTCATGGGTTATGGAGACGGTGTCAAGGGATACCGGATTTGGTCTCCATCAGAGGGTAGGGTAATAATAAGCAGGAATGTTATTTTTGATGAAAACTCTGTGCTTAACCCTATTATGAGATCTGTGGTTGTATCAGGTACTGGTAGTATTGTTAAACATGTGGAGCTACAAGATATTTCAGAGTTGAGCAATTCACAATCAGATGTTCATCAGGATCTACCGACAAAATCGGAAGCACCAGAAAGTTCATTACCAGTTTCTGAGGAACATGGGTTAGCTCAACAAAGGTCTAGACGGGCAAATTTCGGAAAGCTTCCAGTGAGGTATGGGTTTGAAGATATGGTGTCTTATGCACTTCAGGTTGCCGAGGAAGTAGAGCTCGATGCTTCGGAGCTAACTACTTTCAAGGAAGCAGTTACATGTTCAGAGTCCGCTTAGTGGCATACAGCTATGGGGGATGAGATTGAGTCACTTCTCAAGAATTAGACATGAGAGCTAACCAAGAGGCCAGAGGGCAGAAAGATTGTGACTTGCAAGTGGGTTTTCAAGAAGAAGGAAGGTATATCACCATCAGAGAGGGTCAGGTATAAAGCTCATGTAGTTTCAAGGGGTTTCACACAACAGGAGGGCATTGACTAAAATGAGATCTTCTCACCAGTGGTTTGACACACTTCTATCAGAGTGCTATTAGCAATGGTGGCACATCAGGATTTGAAGCTCGAGCAGCTATATGTGAAAACAACTTTTCTATATGGAGAGTTGGAGGAGGATATTTATATGACACAACCAGATGGGTTTCAGGTTTCGGGAAAAGAAGACTACGTGTGCAAGTTAAAGAAATCATTGTACTGACTCAAGCAATTGCCTAGGCAGTGGTATAAGATGTTTGATAGCTATATGACAGATATTGGCTACACAGGGAGTGCGTATGACTGTTGTGTGTATCACAATAAGTTAGTGGATGGTTCGATCATCTATCTGATTCTTTATGTTGACGATATGTTGACGATATGTTGATAGCGACTGTCAAGAAGTCAAATATTCAGAAGTTGAAGGGTCTACTGTCTGCAGAGTTCGAGATGAAGGATTTGGGTACGGCGAAGAAATTTTTGGGTATGGAGATCTGTAGGGATAGAAGCCAACGGAAACTGTTTTTATCCCAGAAAGGTTACATCAAGAAAGTTTTATAGAGGTTTGACATGTCTACATCAAAACCGTTAGATTCTCTGAGTGCAGCGAATGCACGTCTGTCGGTCGCCTTTGCACCCAAGTTAGATGAGGAGAAAGAGTACATGGCTCGAGTACCCTATGCTAGTGCAGTTGGTAGTTTGATGTATGCTATGGTTTGCACTAGGCCAGATCTTGCTCATGCGGTTAGTGTTGTTAGTAGGTTCATGGGAAATCATGGTAAGGAACATTGGCAAACAGTGAAGAGGATCTTTAGGTACCTTAGGGGTAAATCAGATGTTGGGCTCATTTATGGAGGTGATACAGATTGTGCAGTTGAGGATTATTGTGATTCGGACTACTCTGGGGATGTTGACACTAGGAGATCTATGACCGAGTATGTGTTCATTCTTGGTGGGTCAGTTGTAGTTGGAAGGCTACTCTACAATCTACGGTGATTTTTTCTACTACAGAGGCGGAGTACACGAGGAGATCTATGACCGGATATGTGTTCATTCTTGGTGCCATCTAAGTTGGGAACGCCTAAATTAGGGGATTAAAACAACGAAATTCAAAATTACTGACAACAACCAAGGGAGAGACCGCGCCAAAGTGGGGCGCGCGATCGCCCTGAGTTACTGGAAAAAGGGGGTAATCGCGCCCATGCAAGGGGCGATCGCGCCCTATGGTTGTTTTGGCCTGATTCAGGGGCAAATTCAGATTTAGGGTTAAAACCCTGGAGGGTTAGGAGTAGGGCCTATAAATATAGCCTACCCCCAAACACATATTTTTTAGTTCCTTTTGCTCATCTGTTTCTTTAGATCTAGGGTTTGCACAGACAAGAATTCTTTGCAAGGATTCGTGCACTTGATTAGAGATTGTAATCAGTTGATTTCCAGAAGATAATAATATTCTCTCCCTCTATCCGTGGACGAAGCCAAATTGATGAACTACGTATATTCTTGTGTTGTGTGATTGTTGCTTGTTTTTATCTTCTGCATAGATTCTGTTCTAACATAATCAATGCCCAACCTCTCTGTAGAAGGGAAATAGTTTGACCGAACATTTTTCAGCTAAACCCTAAAAAATGTGAAATTGTCACGACCAGAAACACAAATGATATCCAAGGTGATAACAGCACCAAAGACAACACTTGAGTTAGCACACACACTTCGAAAATAAAAACAATTTTTAAACAGATTGCAGCGGAATAAATACACCAAAATTGTTTTTCTCAAGTTATATAAATTATTTAACTTGAGGATGCCTCTTAGGCAAGACTTTATAATCACTTAATAAAAAGAATTACAAAAGCCGAATTTTGTTCCCTATAACTAATACAATGTAAGTTTTATGGAACAAGAGATACAGAACGACTTCCAATCCTAGCCACCACACAACTTCAAACCAAGGTAATCATGTGCGAAATTATATGGGAGGATGGATAAACGAATCACAAAGAACTCTATCTCTATATGCTTGAAGGTGTGTAAAATTGGCATATCTTCAAGTGTCTCCTTCTAGGCATATTTATAGTCTTCAATGTCTTGAAGGCTACTCAATTTGTAATAGCCTTGGAGTGTCTTGCCGTTGAGGAGAGAGTGGGGAAGAGAGGTTGGCTTGTTCCTCAAATCGTGCGCCAATATCCCATAATTGTAGCAACCATATCTTGATCTCCAAGTCCATGCTATAACGCCTTGTACTCCCAAGCTTCTCTCATCTTGTACTCTCCTTGGATCAGCAACAACCATCTTGGCTTAGTCTTCCCACGTTTTGATGTTGTTGATACAAAGTAGCTCTTTGGAAAGTTTATGCATAAAATGTTATTTATGTATAACTTTCTCTTTTCCAAATTTCTCCACGTTTCTAGCTCCTTCTTCCATCATATTGCAACCTGCAATATGGACATACAACATATACTATACATATCATATTTTCACATTAGTACATAAACAATTTAAACAAGAAATGTGCAACTAAATAAATTCCAGCACAGGAAATCATCTGAGATATCATCTGGAATATGGGAAATCATTCAGGATATCATCTGCGTTTTACACTAACAATCTCCCCCTTAGTTGTATATTTCTTCTCAAACCTAATATGCTGCACACCTGCAATTTGTCAGTCCATAACAAGATAAACAGAGCATAGATCATAGAAACATAATATAACATCTCCACGAAAATTAACTCCCCTTAATCAAGGAGTCAATCTAAACAATGATTTATCAAAAGAAATTAATTTATTTCAAACTTAAAAAGTTTTCGAAATAAACTACGTTAACCATTGAGCAAATAAACCACTGTACCAAAATATCATCCAAGCAAGCAAAACTACCTAACGACTAAGGTTTTAAACAGACTATCTAAAGTGTTTTGCATCTAACATATTACCACCATAAACAAAATAAAAAGTAAATTATTTAGAACCACATCACCAAATAAAAAGAAATTTTTTAGTGCACCACAAACCAAATCCACCAACAAATTAGTGGCAACATCAACCTTCAGGTTCAGCAACCTTTAGGTTTTCAAGCTTCTTTTTCTTCATACTCCTCTTTTTCTTCTTCCTACTGATCTCCATTCCTATCACCTCCACATTCACTTGGGCCAGCACTGGTGGTACACCTGAAGTAGTACCAGCTCTAGTAGCTGTAGCAGCAGCACATCCTCCCCCTGTTTGGGAAGAAATTTCATTAATAAACTTATCAGTTTCCTGCTTTAGCTTGACCGATCCATCAACTAGTTCACCAATTGCACTTGACTGCTTGTACAAGAAATTCAGAACTGTAGTCTTTGGGATTGAAGGTGAAGTATTGCCCAGAAGATTGAACACATTGGATAGAATACTTGCAGCATCAGTTCCTGCAAAAGTACTTGGGGCAACACATGTGGAAGCACTTGGGATATCACCTGAGATATTACCAGGAAGAACAGAAGTTGAACCAACATTTTCATTAGATTTTTTCCATGGAAGGTCCTTTGTATACCTGTTCCCTTTTTTCAGTTGAGAGACAATGGTACAATATTCAGGCTCAGAGGAAAATGAATCAGAGGCTTCAATAGGCAAGGATTGAAAAATCAACACTTTGAAGATCAAGGAAGGATAAGGAAAAAAGGAAATATTCATGTCTTTCTTTCTACCCCAAGGTTGCCAAGTGTTTGAACACTAGCCTTCCAAAATTAATCCTATGATTTTTACCCAATCTATACAACACATTCGCATGCTCCAAGGTGACAATAGGTTCATTTGTATTAGGGAGCCAATTGAATATGCAAAGCTTGTGTAGTACATAAAACAAAGAGGTAAGCCTTGAAGCATGAAGCTTTTCTTTTGAAGGCCAAGTTTGGATTTTGTTGTAGGATAGGAACTTAACAATTTCATCTCTATTAACCTGAATGCTCTCATCATCTAAATTCTGCTGTTCTAAAGTTTTATTGATAATGGCAGGAGTAAATGAGTAAACTCTACCTCTCACAAACACTTTTCCATATTTTTCAGACCCCTCATTGTCTAACTGAGCATGCAGGTTGGCAAAGAAGTTCCTAACCACACTTTCAACAAAAACCCAAGCATGATTGTTTGCCTTCAAAAAATTTCTGTCCTCTAAAAACTGAACCATCCCTTCCTTTTCCAGTTGGTCCTCATCAATATGTTTTTATTTTAACAATCTCTTACTTAAGTTGTTAAGCCAAAATTTCATGTTTTTTTTCTTATAAAACTTCAAAGTAAGAAAAGGTTTAGGAAAAGCATTATCCTCCTCATTCTGAATAAACTCATCACCAGATAAATCATGATCACTAGGAAAAGACTTCGAAGGAACATTAGAGGGAGCAGGTGTTACCTGAGATGATATCTTTCTATTGGTAGCACCCTTGGTAGCACTCGCTAAACCCTTGCCTTTGGCCTTTTTCTTTTAAAACTCAGACATAGTTTCTTCTTTCTCAGCATCCACCCAAGCATCAAATGAGTCCTCAGATGGTTCCTTCTCTTTGTTGGCATCAAAATTTTCGTCACTCACATGAGCAGACGACAAATCCATGAAACTTTCTGATACTTCAACTGGATCAGGGGTGGTATTGGAAGTGGTCTTGGACCTGATTGATCTGATTCGGTTAGAAGACCTCCTCTTTGCAACTTGGGGAGATAATTTGGCGGAGGGAGCTTTTCTTTTCCTCTTTTCTTTTGGTTCGCCTGGAATGATTGTAACTTTGGGAATATCTTGAGAAAAAGAGGAGACAAGGGCAGCAGCTGGAACTATGGTCATTATGGGAGGAGAAGAAGCGGGTGTAATCATGGGAGAAGTTTCCATGGCTACACGAGAAGCTGCACTAGGCACAATGCTAGGCGAAATGTCCATATGGTCAGTGTTTGTGGGTTCGGTTGCTCTCTTAGATGGAGATGCCATGGATGATTTTGAGGATTTTGGAGAAAGTATTTGGACCTAGAATTTGGGAGAGAGAGACGCTGAGAGGAAGTAAAAATAGAGAGAGGAAGACGGTTGAGAGAGATAAGAGAGAATAGAGAGAAAATAGAGATATTAGATAGGTAATGAATTTGATTTGACTAGTAAAAAACTTATCCTATCTTAAATCCTATAAACTCTCATTGACCCCTATAAGCTATCTCTCCTAATTTATCTTAACCGCTCACCCTAATAAATCTCAACAACCAAAAATAGTACACGGCTGTTTAAAAAATTAAAACATTTTTTTTAAGTAAAACAGAACTTAATAATGAAAAATAAAAAATAAGTAAACAAAATTTTGTAACATTTCCCGAGAATTATGAGAACAAAAACAAATAAGGGTTAGTTACTCAACAAAGTTTACCTAAAATAAATGAAACTTGTTGAAGACGTTTTCAAAATCGTAAACTCTTTAAACAAGACTTTCAGATTTTAAAAATTTAATAAACAAATTTCGAAAAATAAGAAATAAAAAACTAATATAGCACACACTAATGTGTTAAGGAAATGATGGTAACACATAGAATAACCTATAAGATAAACATTCCTTGATAAATATATTCATTTTCAAGCACTTGAGGCATAACAAGCTTAGCAATTTTCAAGCACTTTAGGCATAACAAGCCCTTTTCAAGTACTTTAGGCATAACAAGCCTATTCTTTTTTTAAGTACATTGCTTGATATAAAAAATCAATACACTTCTTTAAACAACGAAGCATCGTAGTTACGAGCTCCGTGCCCCGAGTTTTATTTCAAGTGTAAGATATATTGATTTATGCCTTTCAAGTAGGGTAAACTGTAGTAGCGAGCTCCATGTCCCTAATGCTAAGCATAAATCACCTCATACATTCTCATTGGCAAGTGTACATCATTGCAGCGAACGCCGTGCCCCGAGCTCGAGAGAATAGTATGGAAACTAATTGCCTCTTTGCCTTTTATTTATCACAAAACATCATTAGTGACTTCGTCACTTTAAGCATATAAAAGGGAATGATATCAAACATGTTAACCTAGGTGATAACCTACCATAACAAAAAGGTCAGCATGTGCCACAGTTAGAACTGAGCTAACCAGATTAAAAGAATATAAAATCATTGTTTTTTTAAATAAACAGAAAAAAATACACTAATATAAAAGTGTTACCCTAAGTGATAACATCACCTGAGGTAGCACTGACAAACAGACTTAGAGATTACAAAGACCAAGAGATCTTATCAAACTAGAAAATCTCTCGTGGTCTAAGGCCTTGGTAAAGATGTCAGCCAACTGATATTTAATATCTATATGATCAATGTTAATTAGGCCTTTATCTACCATATCTCTAAGAAAATGATGACGTATATCTATGTGCTTAGTACGGGAATGCTGAACAGGTTTTTTTAAAATGTTGATAGCACTCAAGTTATCACAGTACATAGTCAAAGAATTACTTTCTAGGCCATAATCATCTAGCATATGCTTTAGCCAAATAAGTTGTGAGCAACAACTACCAGCTGCAACATACTCAGATTCGATCGTGGAAAGAGAGACACAGTTTTGTTTACGACTATACCATGAAACTAAATTGTTACTGTAAATGTTAGAACATGTGTTACCATGTGTGTCATTCCCTGTGTTGCCAAATTAGTGTTGCCACTGGTGTTGCCATTTGGATTTGGCAACACCAGAATAGTTATTGTACTTTTCACAAATAATAATGTGTAAATTAATGTTTAAATATCAATTGTTAGTCTGTTGTTTGTGAGCTTGAAAAGGTCAACAGAAGATGCCTAGGCGTGATTCACGAAGGAGATGAAGAAAATTACATATAAACATGTTGTTTATATGTAAAATTGGTGACCAAGTAAAAGAGCTATTATTTAGCTATTCAGGGGGAGATTAGGATAGAGTACAAGACATCTACAGCAGAGGTGTACAAGTAAGAGAAGCCATGAAGACCAAGTCTTCTACAAAAGAGGCGAGAAGAGCTATTTTGGAGGAAACAACTTCACAGCTGTTATCTGATCATTTTGAGTAGGCTCCAAGTTTTGGAGGCCTATAAATAGTGCAGTCGATCAGCTTGAGTGATCATCCAATTCAAAAGACACAAATTTGCACAAGAAAAAAATTCTGCTCTTCAGTGTCGCCATTCAGTGTTGGTAACACTTTGTCCAACACTCGAGAGTTTCACATATATTTTTATATTTTCATGAGGTTTTGAGTGTTTGTATTCGGAGAGAGTTCTATATTTATTGTTCCTTGAGTTAATGATTATTTAGCATTAAGTGAACTTTTCGATCTTGTATTTAATTCATTATATATATAGAAATGTCTTGCCCTCCCGGCACCCATCAGGTTATATATTTATATAACTTGATAAAAATTAAATTCTTGTGTATCTTTATTTACTTCCACTGCAAATTAGATTTAATTCTATTTATTTGTTGTTTTCGAATTGGTGTGTGTTGTTGTTAGTGTTGTCGACACTAAGGACAACACTTGTGAGTTTCGTATCACTTTTGCTAAGCCATAGACAATTTCAGTTACCCAAGTAAAAACACCCCCCACTAGTACTCTTCCTATCATCCATATCCCCCGCCCAATCCGAGTCGCTAAAGCCTACCAAATTGGTGTTAGTATCCTTACTAAACCAAATCCCTAATTCACTTGTTCCAGAAACATATTTAATTGTTTTTTTTTTGACAGAATTAAGGTGGGAGACTTTAGGATTGGCTTGATAACGTGCACAAACGCACACACTAAACATGATATCAGGACTACTAGAAGTGAGATAGAGAAGGCTACCGATCATAGAACGATATAAAGTATGATCAACATCCTCACCTACTTAGTCTCTACCAAGTTTAAGTGAAGAACACATAGGAATCTTAGAGTTTTTTGCCCCCTCCAACCCAAACCGTTTCACCAAGTTTTTTGCATACGTGCTATGTGAAATAAATATCCCTTCACTAGATTGTTTCATCTGCAAGCCTAAGAAGAATGTTAACTCACCAATCATGCTCATTTCAAATGTTGACGTCATAGCCTCTACAAAATCTTTTAGACAAGTTTGAGACGTAGATCCATAGACTATGTCATCAACATATATTTCAACAATGACTATTTCTTTTCCATGCCTTAGAATAAATAAAGTCCTATCCGCTTCACCTCTTGTAAAACCATATTCAAGTAAGAAAGAGGTTAAGAGACCATACCACGCACGTGGAGCTTGTTTCAAGCCATATAGAGCTTTATCAAGTCTATATACGTGGTTTGGTTGATGAGGATCTTCAAATCCTTTTGGTTGTTCAACATAAATTTCTTCTTTTAAATAAACATTTAAAAAGGCAGCTTTAACATCCATTTGAAACAAGGTGATTTTTAGATAACAATCTATTGCCAAGAGGAGTCTTATAGATTCTATTCTTGCTACGGGAGTAAAGGTCTCATCAAAGGCAACACCTTCTATTTGTGTATAACCTTGAGCCACGAGACGGGCTTTATTCTGAATAATATTTCCTTGCTCGTCCGATTTTTTTTTGAAAATTCATTTTGTACCAATTACATTAGTATTAATGGGACGTGGTACTAAACACCAAACTTCATTACAAGCAAATTGTTCAAGTTCCTGTTGCATGACTTATATTCAAAAATTATCTTTTAAAGCTTCTGAAACATTCTTGGGTTCTAAAGAGGAAACAAAACAGGAATATTTTACCTTATGGTATGTGGTGGACATGCACTCATACCTCACCATTTCACGGTAACTAATAGGCTCATTGTTATTTGTTCGTACCCCTTCATTTTCTTCTCCAATAATCTGAGAAGAAGGATGATTTCTTCTGATCCTAGCTGGTGGATCCCTTCTTAAATCTCCATGCACATCAGCATTATAAAAACTATTCGTCATTTTCAGTTGCTGGACTGGCTTCAGGTGATACCTGAGATGCTATCCCTTCAGTGGCAACATTCTGGTCAGCATCCGTGGTATCACTTGCTTTAATTTGTTCCTCCAGTTCTTTCAGCAATATTAATGGAGATTCCTGCACTCCATCACATGTAACACTTGCTAAGTCATCAAAAACAACGTTAACTGATTCTTGAATGGTTCTTAACCTACGGTTATAAACCCTATATGCTCGACTATTCTGAGCATACCCAAGAAATATTGCCTTATCACTTTTAGAGTCAAACTTGACTAAGTAATCCCGATCATTTAGAACGAAACACATACACCCAAATATATGAAAATAAATAACTTTTAGTATCCTACCATTCAAAATTTCAAATGGTGTCATAGTTGTACCGGGTCTTAGAAAAACTCTATTGGCCGTGTGACAAGCTGTGTTTAAGGCCTCATCCCAAAACCTTTTTGAAATCCTTTTTTAAAATAACATCACACGGGCCATTTCAAGCAAGGTCCTATTTTTCCTTTCAGCCACCCCATTTTGTTGAGGTATTTTAGGAGCAGAAAATTTATGTTGAATTCCTTTTAATTCACAAAAAGTAGAAAATAAAGAATTATCAAACTCCTTTTCATGATCAGACCTTATTCGCATGATAAGAGCACAAAACATATTTTTGATTTTAGCTTGTAAGATCTTAAATTTTTCAAAAGTTTCTGATTTTTCTTTCAAAAAATACACCCAAATGAATCTAGAAAAATCATCTACTATAACAAAAAAATATATCTTACCTCCTAAACTTTCTACCTCAACTGGACCCATTAAATCCATATGTAAAAGTTGGAAACATTGAGTTGTTCCAGAGTACTCCTCATGATGTTGGGTAACACTATGGGCAACACGTGTCTGTTTACCTTTGAGACAATCTTCACATATGGTTTTCTTACTTATGTCCAGATTAGGAATATCACTTATAGCTTCTACCTTAAGAAGTTTCACAATGTTATGAAAATGGACATGGCCCAACTTTTGATGCCACAAGGTAGCATCATCAACTCTTACAGAATGACACACTTGCTTATCCTCAACAAGATAACAGTTATTACTTGACTTAGTACCTGACATAACACAATTATTGGTACAATAAAAAACTTCACAAGTGTTCTTATTGAATTTCACTTCAAGATTGTCATCACAAAGTTGGCTAATACTAATTAAATTAGTTACAAGTCCATCAACATGCAACACATTTTTCAAAGCAGGAAATCCAGGTATATTCAGAATGCCTTTTTCTACTATATTACTCTTGCCACCAACACCATAGGTTACACTACCACCTTGAATAGGTTCATATTCCTTTAAAAACATTTTTGTTCCCGTCATGTGACGTGAATAACCACTATCAAAATACCATGAACCTTCAACATTGGTTTTTAAAGCAGTGTAAACAACATCACATCTCAGATTAGATTTAGGTTTTCATGCTTTCTTACTTGGATTAATTCCCTTTTGACTGCAAGTGATATCTGAAGTGCTAGGCAATACTTCAGGTAGCACTGATGAACTGGACTGTTTCTTTAAAAGAGTTTTACAATCATTTTTCAAATGTCCAATAGAGTAAAGGTAGTTACATACTCTGACTTTGTCAGAGATCTTATCAGAAGACATAAGTTGAACATTATCCCTTTCTTTGATAAATACCATTTTATCTTTTTTATTAGTCAAAGTAGATGTAATAGCATTTAAAGACTCTTGAAAATCCATACCTGCATTGAGTGGTTTGCTCAACCCAAGGATTTCATCCAGCTTGAAAGAACCCGTGTTGAGTTTTTTAAATGTGGTCTCGGCTAGAGTAAGTTTAGCCTTGACTTTGTCCAGTTCCGCATCCTTTTTTGTGAGTTGGACTTCCAACTTAGTCAAACCTTTAGTCAGATCTTGAACCTCTTTGGACAGAGAAACCACCTTCTTGTTCTCTTTCTTCCATTCGTCAAGCAAATCTTTACAACGGTCCTTAAGACCGCAAATGAGTTCATCCTTGCTGAACTCATTACTTTGTTCACCCTCTTGTGAACTACCTGCATCCATGTTAACAGAACCCACAAAATAAAAGGCTTTTATTAAATTAAAATTGGTATACCTGCTGGATGATATCTCAGGTGCTATCCCAGCTTGGATATCACTTGAGGTATCACTGTCAGTGTCCGAGTCACACTTTGTGACCATCATTGCTGTTTGATCTGAATCTTCAGATTGATTGGTCTCCTCATCTTCATTGTCACTGAGGGATACCCATAGGTTCTTCCCCATCTTCCTTAGAGTGTTAGCACACTCGTTTGAGTAATGACCCCACCCAGAGCATGCGTGACATTGGATTGACTCAAGGTACTTCGGATCAGATCTAGATTGATCTGATGATGCTCTTCTTATGGGACCACCTTTCTGAATAGATGGAAATGTCCTCTTCAACATTGAATTGTACACCTTGGTTTGTTGCTTTTTAGCCTTAACATGCACATTTTCTTTGTTAAACTTTCTTAACATAGAGCTATATTCCCTAGCAAGCAAGGCAACACTAGCATCTTCACCTAATTCCTCAAAAATTTTGCCATCCTCACCAGTTGATAAATTTGAGGATTGAACTTTTAAAGCAACACTCTTGCCTTTAGAAGCTTCACTTTGCTCAGCAAGGTTTGACTCATTTTTTTTAAATACTCATTAAGAAATTGATGTCCATAGTAGAAAGGTTGTTAGCCTCTTCTATAGATGAAACCTTCATATTAAAACGCTCAGGGAGAGTTCTAATAGCTTTTGAAACCAATTTTTTATTTGTAAAAGGTTCGCCTAAAAGTTGACATTCATTAGCAATGTCAAACAATTTTTTAAAATAAGAGAAAATGGTATCATTTTCACCCATTCTCAACCTTTCAAGTTTACTAGTAAGACCTCTAAGTTTGTTTTCACGCACACTAGAATCACCTTCACAAAACCTTTGTAAAATATTCAAAGCTTTCTTAGCTTTGGATGTTTTGAACTAGTTTAAAAATGTGCATGTCAACCCACTTAAAAATAGCATTAAGAGCTTTCTCGTTGTAGTTAGCTAGGACAATCTCTTCATTAGTCCACTCGCCTTCAGGTTTAACCTGAATGTCACCATCCTCATCATGAGGTAACATTGGAAGAGAGTATCCATTAACTACAGATCGCCAAGCTCCAAGATCAATTGATTTGATATGCAAGCGAAGACGGATCTTCCAATATGCATAATTCGAACCATCTAAAACAGGAAGACATTTTTTGTTTGGATTTGCAGAATCAAAAGCCATGACACCTAGACCAAACACTTATTATCGTCAAGTGACCTGCTCTGATACCAATTGAAATTGTCACGGCCAGAAACACAAATGATATCCAAAGTGATAACAGCACCTAAGACAGCACTATAGTTAGCACACACACAATTCAAAAATAAAAACAATTTTGTAAATAGATTGCAGCGGAATAAAGATACCAAAATTGTTTTTTTCTCAAGTTATATACATTATATAAATTGAGGATGCCTCTTAGGCAAGACTTTATAATCATTTTATATAAAGAATTACAAAAGCCGAATTGTGTTCCCTATAACTAATACAATGTAAGTTATATGGAACAAGAGATAAAAAACGACTTCCAATCCTAGCCACCACACAACTTGAAACCAAGGTAATCAAGTACGAAATTATATGGGAGGATGGATAAAACGAACCACAAAGAACTCTATCTCTATATGCATAAATGTGTGTAAAATTGGCATATCTTCACGTGTCTCCTTCAATGCATATTTATGATCTTCAATGTCTTGAAGGCTACTCAATTTGTAACAGTCTTGGAGTGTCTTGTCATTGAGGAGAGAGTGGGAAAGAGAGGTTGGCTTGTTCCTCAAATCGTGCTCCAATATCCCATAATTATAGCAACCATATCTTGCTATCTAAATCCATTCTATAATGCCTTATACTCCAAAGCGTCTCTCATTTTGTACTCTCCTTGGATCAGCAACAACCATCTTGACTTAGTCTTCCCACGTTTTGATGTTGTTGCTACAAAGTAACTCTTTGGAAAATTTATGCATAAAATATTATTTTTGTATAATTTTCTCTTTTTCAAATTTCTCCACGTTTCTAGCTCCTTCTTTCATCATATTACAACCTGAAATATGAAAATACAATATATATTATACAGATCATATTAACACATTAATATATAAACAATTTAAACAAAAAATGTGCAACTAAATAAATTCCAACACATAAAATCATATAATCATATGAGATATCATCCGAAATATATGAGAAATCATTCAGAATATTATCAGCGATTTAAACTAACAAAATGGAAGCCCTAATTTGCAGAAAGCTAGGAGACCCAACAATTCCCCTGAATTCACCGGGCGATTCGTCTCCGTTCTTTCTCTCGACTTCTCATCCAATCCCGGATTTGATTTCTCCTACTTCAGTCAGAGTCAGATTGAAAGCCACCAGCTTGAACTACCTGAATTTCCTCCAAGTTCAAGGGCTTTATCAAGAAAAGCCTTCCCTGCCATTTATACCGGGATCTGATTTCTCCGGCATTGTGGACTCCATCGGAGCTGAGGTCACAAAGTTCAGAATAGGTGATCGGGTTTGTTCTAGTTCCAGTGGTTCTTATGCTCAATACGTTGTTGTTGAAGAACGTCGACTGTAAGTCATCTGAATATAAATGCCATGTTTCTCTGATGTGATAATTTGAAATTCAAAGTACTCCCTCCGTCCCTATGAATGTCGGTTTTTTTTTTTTTTTTGATTTTTCAAATTTGCACTTGATCAATCAAGAGCAAATTTGAAATTTTGTCTAATGACATCTGAGTACTAATATTCATTTTGGGTATAATTTAGCACAAAATTTTATAAAAAAAAATCATTTTTTTCCTCAACAATAAGAAAGTCTAAAGTCGGACTTTAAAACTGTCAGTCCATCAGTTAAAACTGTCATCTTACTATCTGGTTGATTTCTGTATCATTCTTAGATTTTGGAAATGTAGACATAAGAGCTGATTTGGTGAAAGCCATGTTTAGTAGGACATTGCTTGTTCTCAGTTTTATTCAATGCTTGAGCATCTGATTTAACATATGTCCATCTGATTATGAGCATTTCTATATTCACTTTTTAGAGTGTGTAATATCTTCTTTGTGATGATCATTTATCCATGGAGTTTGATTTTTAATTTCGTGATCGTAGGGTTCATGTGCCAGATGAATGCGACTTGATTGCTGCTGGGGCTCTTTATGTAGCATATGGAACATCGTATGCAACTCTGGTTCATAGAGCTCAATTAAGACGTGGTCAGGTATTGTTAGTTCTTGGTGCAGCCGGTGGTATTGGAGTTGCAGCCGTACAAATTGGAAAGATTCAAGGGGCCATTGTTATCGCTGTTGCAAGGTACATATTCTTGGGTCATTTTTCTGTGGCCTATCACCTTTTTGGCCCATTGCACTATTATGAAGCTACGGTTTTAACCATCCATGTATTTTCTTAGCAGTTTTAACCATCCTACTCTATATAAGTATTGAATTTCATCTTACCCCCTAATGACATCCAGAAAAGTTAATATTTGTTAATGAAACTAATGAGAATATAACAAAATTTAACGACATCCAAAAAAGTTAAATCTTGCGTCGGTCAAACGAAGTGAGTTGATTGGAGGAGAGGGCTAGCGGGTATTGTTCGAGCTTTGTGAATGTTGGTGGCGGATTTGGCTTTTTGATGGAACATCCGAGTTGTGGGTTGCTGTGGTGGAGAATTAACATTTTTGAATGTCATTAGTTTTTGGCAAATTTTCGTTAGTATTGTTAAGTTTTATGGAAAAACTAACTTTTGTGGATGTCGTTAGTGGTTAAGGTTGAATTGAATGCATATACATAGTAGGATGGTTAAAAGTGCTAAAAAAAATACATGAATGGTTAAAACTGAAACTTCATCATAGTACAATCAACAATGGGTCAAAAGGGTGATAGGTCATTTCTGTAAATCATCCCAAATTCTAGAACACAAAATCTTACGGTACTCTTAAAATTTGATTCTTGGGTTTAGAGGAGCTGAAAAAGTGCGGGTACTGAAGTCGATGAATGTTGACCACGTAGTTGACTCGAGCATAGAGAGTGTTTCTGAGAGTGTGAAGGGATTCTTGAAAACAAGAAAGCTCAAAGGGGTTGACGTTCTTTATGATCCAGTTGGGGGTAAGCCTACAAAAGAAGCGTTGAAGTTGCTCAACTGGGGAGCTCAAATTTTAGTTGTAGGGTTTGCAAGTGGAGAGGTTCCCGTCATCCCTGCTAATATTGCCCTTGTAAAGGTATTAGTCCCAAAATGAATGTCCAAAAAACTTTCAAATTTGCTCTTCATCAAGAGCAAATCTGAATATATATTTATTTGGACAGAGGGAATACTATTTTAAGCCATCCAATATACTATTCCCTCCGTCCCAATCTAAATGTCTCAACTTTCCATTTTGGACGTCCCATTTAAAATGTCTCATTTCCAAAAAAGGAAAGTTTTTTTCACTATTCCACCCACTCATTCTCTCTCCTACTTTACTTTTACACTCACAACATTCTCTCTCTTAACTATTTCCCCCACTCATTCTCTCTCCTATTTAATTTTTCATACTCACAACATTTAAACTTTTTCTCTTTCCTACCTACTTTTTCTCTTTCCTACCTCACTTTCCTTAATTCCCGCGCCGAACCCATTTTTGGACATTTAGATTGGAACGGAGGGAGTACATTAAAAGGCATGCAATGTGAGTTGATGCTTGCTCCTTCCAGAATTGGACAGTTCATGGATTCTACTGGGGAGGTTATCCAGTTCTTCAGCCAACTTTACAGAATGACACACTGAAAGAGCTATTGTCCATGTTAGCAAGTGGTTTAATCTCCGTCCCGATTTCTCATAATTGCGGACTCAAAGAGGTAACAAGCTCTATATCTTCTGACCCTTTTCCCCATATTTGGTCAATTAAATCTATGTTGATTTGCAGGCACACCTTGCCTTCTCGGCTATTAAGGACAGGAAAGTAATTGGAAAGGTGATGATTACCTTTGATAATGACAAAATTGCAACATCTAAGCTTTAATCTTGTCACAGAGATCTTATCAATAATGTTCGTTTATTTGAATTGAGGCAGTGACATCTATATTACGGGGTGTATAGAAATAAATGTGGTGTTAGGGACTGAAGTGTAAATGTCGCATTTGATTTGTCAAACGTTTTTAACGAATGTGTTTTATGTAGAATGATAAAATTGCACCAAGTCACTCTCTTTATTTGAACATGTGATATTTATTTTGGAACTAACCAAAATGATAATTGGAACACTTACTCATGCACAGGATCTGATTCATTAAGTTTTCAAACAAATCAAAAACTAGCCTTGGCTTGGAATGAAGATTCAATCATAAACCTAACTC
Organism: Adenophora triphylla var. japonica; assembly: GCA_022495995.1. Lineage (NCBI taxonomy): Eukaryota > Viridiplantae > Streptophyta > Magnoliopsida > Asterales > Campanulaceae > Adenophora > Adenophora triphylla. The sequence goes on along the minus strand of JAFEMH010000287.1, from coordinate 692,124 downwards.
ACAACAGAAGTGCAGATCAAAAATCAACCAAATAAGAAGAGACGATTACCATCGAATTAATAAAGATGTCATCAACAATTATCCACCAATTATTTTATTTTTATCAATGTGTAGCAGTTATTAGAGAATCGAATACCAGTTAAAATGCACACATTTTTATTATCAAAGACTTCACAACTGGACTTGTCGAATTTAACAAATAAGTCATCATCACACAATTGATTTATGCTTATCAAATTTGCCTTGAGTCCTTTAACATGAAGAACATTATGGAGATGAGGTAAACCTGATGCATTCAATGTACCTTTTCCAATTACTTTACCTTGAGCTCCTCCACCAAAATTTACCTTTCCACCTTTGAATGGCGTGTACTCGTCGAAGTTTTCACGAGTTCCTGTCATGTGGCGAAAGCAGCCACTGTCAAAATACCAGGAACCTTCCACACTGCTCTCAAGAGAGGTGAAGGCAACCTGACGGTTTATGGTATCCTTTATTACCTAGGCAGTTTTCCTCCCAGCTTTGGGCTATGAGAGGCTGAGAGCTGTTGTGTGTTCGGTTGTGCACACAACTGTCTGCCCATGTGACCACGCACATTTTCAAAACCCAGTTCATGTTTCAATTTGTAACAGTAAGGTCGAATGTGACCTGGGGCGAAGCAATGGTGACATACATACCTCCTCTTACTGTTTTGTTTGCTTGCAGCATTATGAACATATTTACTAGAGGGGTAAGTTTTTGCTTTTTTGAGCTTTCGACGTGTTTGCACCCTCTTTCACAAAAACGGTATCTCCATAGCCAACTCCTACTTTCCTTGATTTCCCATTTTCAAAGCTTCTTCTAACTTGGCTTTACCAGTGTTTAGCCTTGTTAGGGTTTCTGTTTCTTTTTCAAGATTCGTTTTAAAAGTTTCACATTCCATATCTTTCTTTGTGAGTAAAACTTCTAACTTGGCTATGGAGTCCTTTTGAGAGTCACATTCTTTTGAAAAACTCTCAACTTCTGATTTTAATTTGAGATTTTCAGCCATTAATTTCTCATTTACCTGTTTAAATACTTTGAGTTGCTCCATTCGTTTAGACCAGTCTGTGTGGAGCTCAACATAAGTATTGTGCAAATCCTCATAGGTAGCACACTCCTCTTCTGAAGGATCATGTTTATTTTCATCAGCAGTAGAGGAGTTTAAACAGGTATACACACTGTTTTCAGTTGTGTAGTCAGTTGTGAGGTAAGTTGTTTGATCAGCATATTGCACAACTTCTTCATCAGAATCACTATCTGACAGTGTGACCTGAGATGAAAGCCATATAGACATATTTGCAGTCTGTTCATCATCGTCAGAGTCACTTAGGGTCGCAGAGAAACTCATTCCACGCTTTTTGAGTGTATTAGCACACTCATTTGCGTAATGTCCGAACCCTTTGCAAGCCCTGAATTGAATAGAGTCAATGGACTTTTTACCTTCAGATGGAGGTTTTTTAGGAACAGATTCCTTCTTTGATGAATCAATCGTGAATGGAGTCGAGTGTGCTGAATTTGGAAACTTAGAGAATCGTTTCTTTTTCAACATGCTATTGAACTTTTGAGTGATCAAAGCACACTCATCTAGACGTGTCCAAAATTTAACCGGAACCGGCTAACCGACGGTTTTAAACCGGTCAACTAACCGATCAAACCCGTTAACCGGTTTAACCGTAACTGGATTAACCGAAATCGGCGGTTAACCGGTTCGATTAAGATTAAAGGTTTTTCAAACCGACTAACCGACGGTTATAACCATCGGTTATTTAACTGGCTATAACCGTTTAAATAACCGGCGGTTATAACCAGATTGGGATTTTAAATTAAATTTTTAACAAAATTATTTTTCGAAAAAATCCAAGGCCACGGCCAACGGGCCAAGGCCGGCCATTTCTAGCAATGCCACGGCCCACGGCCAAATGAATCATCTAATCTTGGCCAAGGCCTCATTATATACAAGGCAAGGCCATTTCAGTTTCTTCTTTTATCAATGTGGGAATTGGGAGAATAGGCCAAGGCAACGGCTAAGGCCAAGGCCGGTCGAGCCAAGGCCAAATTTTTTTTAATTATTTGAAAATATTTTAAATTAATTTAATTAAAAAAAATTCAAAATGAATAATTAAAAATATTTTATTTTCAAAATGAATTAAGCCATATAGATTATACAATAATTAAAATTAATTTAAAAATTTTGTGTTTTATAATGAAACCATATAGAGATTGTATGCCCGAATACATATCCTCGGCCACCAATCACCATCGTAAGCCCGACAAATATTATTACACATATATGTGTGTGTGTATCAATGAATACACATATATGTGTTGTTGGATTTTGGGGTTACAAAAGCAACGAAAGAACTTAGAAATAACAATCAAAATCCTAGCCCTTAGATCCGTCTAGCATAAAGAGATTAGGAAAATATATGAGATAGACAATACTGTTTGGTACTTCATCCTCTCTGTCCCTTTACTATACAAAATACAGGCAATCAGATTGAGTAGCCTGCTGTTTGTTGCAATCAAATAAATCAGAACAACCCCACTTCAAACAAATATTCCAAGAACAGGTCAACTAATTGGCTTTGATAATCTGAACATAATTCATTTGGGTCTCAAATAATCAAATTCATTAGAGAGGAACATGCAGCTAGCCAGAACAGCAGTTCAAATAAATGGATCTTTTTTTTTTTTCAGAACAACATCAAAGTTCGACCCCAAATAAATCACAAACTGCACATTCAAATAAATCATAACAGAAATGGTTTATGAACAGGGTTGTACCTTTCTCAAGCTCCTCAAATTCAAGGTATAATTCTAGTTCTTCTTCTGTTGGAGTACTATAAAGATCAAAGTTCGCTGTTGAAGATCTTAACCAATCAGAAGTACAAACCAAGGCCTCAACAGTTTTTGGTGACAAAGATGCTCTGAATGGATCCACCACTCTCGACCCCAAGCTGAAAGCTCGTCCTTGATGATCATCTCAATGCATCTATCATCACACCTCTGCTTATTAAACTTTCTGTATCCTGTCCCTCCACTCACATTATCCCGACTTAACTTTGTTTGTGTTGGATTAACATCTTCATACAATGGGTGTAATTTGCACTTCTTTCTATGGTAATTCATGGAACTAGTGCCATTCTTATCCGAGTCACACGGCACTTTCTCGTGGCAATAGTTACAGGTGCAAGTTTTGGAATCAATTTCACCATTTGGAAGCTTGCACCTAGTATAATAATTCCATAATTTACTTCTGTTTGCAGGCTCTTTCCTCTTTTTCCCCCTATTTGCTTCACTACTAGTATCTCCAGATACTGGAGCGGATGAAGACGGAGGAATCGATTGAGAAGAACCTGTAGTTACAGGCCTCGATTGAGAAGATTCCATCCTGTTTCAAACATAATTGATAAAATTCAGTACAGATCCAAGGCCTGTCAAGAAGCTCAAGAAGCACAGACCTGATATTTAGACAATCAGCAATAAATCTAAAATATACCAAGCCTAAAGTAGTCTCAGACCAAAATAGTAACAGAGCATAAACTGAATGACGATCGAAAATGAGCAATACAAAAATAACATCAATTAAATCAGCATAAATCTTACCGTGGGGTGGATCGGAGGTGTCGGCGGCGCAAGGTTGTGGGAACTTGGAAGAAGAGAAGACCGGCCACTGAGAGCGACGCCAAACAACGAGAACGTGAGGGAGAGCGATCGAAAATGAGCAATTGTGATGTACCCGATTTTTTTTTGAAAATCAAAACGGAGTCGCCACGCCATTTTTGTTTTAAGGGCCAAAACTTTGAAAAAAGCCCGAGATCAGAAATTTAGGTTCGGAGGTCACGTTACGTGCCGGGAAGGACGTTAGTGTGCACCCGGAACGCCTCGTAAAAACGAGTCTTCCAAACATTCAAAATCCTTTGTTGTGTGTGTGTGTGTGTGTGTATGTGTTTTGGCCAAAATAAGTTGAAACTGAGGTAAGTAAAAATTGGGAACTCTTTTTAAGGCTTTAAACTGATCCCATGATTTTTTGGGTGATTTTTGGGTTGATATTTGGAACTCAAAAGATTTTTGGAAGTTGAAAACCATTTCTGCCAGAATGAAAAAAGCAGTTGACCCTTGACTTTGAAATGGACTTTAGGGCTTGAAAACTCCATAATCTGGGAAAAGTCCGGGAATGAAAAATGTTCAAAACACCTTAAAAAAGGTTTCTGTAAAAGAAATTTTCATTTTGGAGATGATTTGAGGGGTCAAAACCTTCTGGAAATCTCAGATCTGAAATCTGGATTTCCAGAAGCTGATGAACTGGCCTCTAAAAGAAAAATTGAAAAAAGGAGTTTTACTCACGCAAAAAAATAAATTAAAAATATTTCTGGAAAGCTCTGGATGTTGGCTACAAAAAGTATTTTGTAGTCAACACCCAATTCCAAGTTTTACTGGGTCCAAAAAATAGGAAAATGGACTGAGTTCTCAGAACAATGCTACTGGACAGCAAGATGTTCTTGAGGAGAAATGTGATTTTTGGGGGGTTTGCATCTATGTTCACCCCATTTTCATCCCTAGAATTGATTCCACTACCTTGTATTAAGTGGTTATCATATTCAAGTCATCCTTGGGGAATTTATGGGGTTGAAACATGTCCTTTGCAAAGGGAAAGGGGGTTTTGTAAAGATGAAACCAAGGAGAAAGAATTGACTAAAGATCTAAAATGTGGACCACTTGAGATGGTCATTCATGAAGATGAACTTCAAGATGACCATCTTAGGTCAAAACTCAAGTTAAACTAGACATAAAATAAGTCAAAGTAAGAAGAACAAGATGATCAAGAGATCAAAAGAGAATTTTAGGGTTTTGAGAAGGAGGGCTTTACCAATGGTGACACCCTATCTTCCTAGGCTTGGAATTTGACTTGAGGAGTATCAAGATTTGGTGTTTGGCTTGAGGAGTATCAAGGTTTGATGTTTGGATTTGTGTTTGGAGTGAGATTGGGAAAGATTCAAGAGAAAATGGTGGCAATCAAGGGATTCCCACTGTTTTCTCTCTATATTTCGCCAGAACTTCGTTGCTATGATCAAATTGTCTTGTGTAAACTGAGAGAGGAGGGTTCAATTTATAGCCCTCTGTGAGGAGCAAACATATCCGCGCGGACAAGGATCGACGCCAGGTGCCATCTGCATTGTCGGCGCTTTTGACAGGAAGAATAATCTTTTTAAAATTCAAACTGAAGCTGTTTTTCAACTTTCTTAATTCGGATTTTTCTAATTTCTTTTGCTTTTTGAGATTCTTTTCTTGGTTTAACTTAAAATGGCAATGCCCATTTTACCCTTACTTTGTTAGAAAAGTTAGGAATGTTAGGAATGTTAGTAATGTTATAACTTTCGTTAATTTTCTAACGAAAATGCTAACAAGCTCAAATTGGAGCACTTACAGTAGCCCCTCGGCGACGGCGCTTTCGAAGGAAGCGGGGTCGTCGATAAGAGTAAGGCTCCATATTTGGCAGGATGATCAAGTGATCGAGTGGCTGAACCTATTTAATAGGCTACCTACGTATCCTTGAGAGGAATCAAGCCGGCCGTAGTTCGGGTCTTTAACCTTGGAGGTGATGGCTTTTTAGGTGCCTCGAACCTGGACAAGTGAGTTCTGCAGTCGATTGCTGGAAGAAACTCTGCTGGGGATACGAAATGACCATTTTCGGTCTGATGGCTATCCGCTCTGCTGGGGATGATTGCGATTTATCGTTTTCCTAGTGATAGCGTCTTAGGTGCCTCAAACCTTGGAGATGGCGTTTTAGGTGCCTCGAACCTTGGAGATGGCGTTTTAGGTGCCTCGAACCTTGATAATGATGGCTTTTTAGGCGCCTCGAACCTTGATGATGATGGCTTTTTAGGCGCCTCGGACCTTAATTTGAAATGGCCTTTCGGTGGACTTTGTCTGCTGCCGAAGGAAAGGGTGACCGTTTTGGTCGAGGGGCTGGACCTAATGATAGGCTACCTACGTATCCCTAGTGGGAATCAAGCCCTTTCGTAGTTCGAGAACTACTCGAGATTCCGTTGGCTTTTGGGATTCCGTTAACTTTGCTGGGGATAATCAGACGTATTCGTCTGGGAAATCGGTCTTACGTTTGACTGCCGTTGGATGATTTTGATGAAAGATACGGGTTCTCGTTATCTTTCTCAGGGAGATCGGACTTACGTTTGACTGCCGTTGGATGATTTTGATGAAAGATACGGGATCTCGTTATCTTTCTCGGGGCACTCGGTCTTACGTTTGACTGCCGGGGAAGATTTTGATGAAAGATACGGGATCCGTTATCTTTCTCGGGGTACTCGGTCTTACGTTTGACTGCCGGAAATTTCTTTTGAGAGGGTATGAACCTAAATGGGAACTTAGTTCAGGAGTATGAACCTAAGTTGAGGTTCGGTTCAGGAGTATGAACCTAATGGAGACTTAGTTCAGGAGTATGAACCTAAGTTGAGATTTTGTTCAGGAGTATGAACCTAAATGGGAACTTAGTTCAGGAGTATGAACCTAAGTTGAGGTCTTGTTCAGGAGTATGAACCTAAATGGGAACTTAGTTCAGGAGTATGAACCTAAGTTGAGGTTCTGCAGAGTATGAACCTAATGGAGACTTAGTTCAGGAGTATGAACCTAAGTTGAGATTTGGTTCAGGAGTATGAACCTAAATGGGAACTTAGTTCAGGAGTATGAACCTAAGTTGAGGTCTTGTTCAGGAGTATGAACCTAAATGGGAACTTAGTTCAGGAGTATGAACCTAAGTTGAGGTTCGGTTCAGGAGTATGAACCTAATGGAGACTTAGTTCAGGAGTATGAACCTAAGTTGAGATTTGGTTCAGTGGAGTAATGAACCTAAATGGGAACTTAGTTCAGGAGTATGAACCTAAGTTGAGGTCTTGTTCGGGAGAGTATGAACCTAAATGGGAACTTAGTTCAGGAGTATGAACCTAAGTTGAGGTCTTGTTCAGTATGAACCTAAATGGGAACTTAGTTCAGAGTATGAACCTAAGTTGAGGTTCGGCATGGAGTATGAACCTAATGGAGACTTAGTTCAGAGTATGAACCTAAGTTGAGATTTGGTTCAGAGTATGAACCTAAATGGGAACTTAGTTCAGGAGTATGAACCTAAGTTGAGGTCTTGTTCAGAGTATGAACCTAAATGGGAACTTAGTTCGGGAGTATGAACCTAAGTTGGCCTGATCACTGATGGAGGCTATGGGTGTTCTCGCTGGGAAGACTCGGCTTACGAGAACCATCGGGAAGAAAGGTGATCAATGTCAGCCAAGTGGATGGACCGGATCGATCAGGGGTCACCCGAGGATTGACTATTTTAGGGAAGTCGTCCCTGAGATTGATCGTATTTGGGAGTCACCTAGGAGGGATTGACTATTTTAGGAAAGTCGCCCTATGATCCGACTATTTTTGGGAAGTCGCCCTATGATCCGACTATTTTGGGAAGTCGCCGTGGTTTGACTATTTTTGGGAAGTCACCAGATTTTGGGAAGCCGCCATGATCCGACTATTTTTGGGAAGTCGCCCTATGATCCGACTATTTTTGGGAAGTCGCCACGTGGTTTGACTATTTTTGGGAAGTCGCCCTACGGTTTGATCAAGCTTGGGGAAGTCGCCCCTACGATCCGACTATTTTTGGGAAGTCGCCCTATGGTTTGACTATTTTTGGGAAGTCGCCCGCGGTTTGACTATTTTTGGGAAGTCGCCCTATGGTTTGACTGTTTTGGGGAAGTCGCCCTACGGGTTTGATCGCTTTTTGGGGAAGTCGCCACGTGGTTTGACTATTTTTGGGAAGTCGCCCTATGGTTTCGACTGTTTTGGGAAGTCGCCCATGGTTTCACTGCTTGGGGAAGTCACCCTAAGGTTTCGACCGCTTTGGGAAGTCGCCCTATGATCCGATGATAATGTTCTTTTAGAAAAGTAGTTGACTAAGATATGCTTTCATACCCGTGTTGTGGCTTACCCGTAGCCGGAAGGACCGAGGCTACGGCTGATGTTGATGAAGAGTTGTTAAGTTGCTTTGTTCGTGGGACGGCTTCGCCGACGATTTGTGCCTTTCTTGGAAGCATTTTGACCGAAGGAGGAGTTTGGTTGAGCCCGCATCTCCGGTGATCGTCAACCTTGTAAATGTGGTTGAGCTTGTATTCACATTGGGACTTCTTGCTTTTGAGAACTTGGTGTCTCCGACCGCATCAGATTGGAGAGCTTGGCGTCTCCGACCTTCTTGCCTTGGAGAACTTGGCGTCTCTCGACCGATTTGTATTTGAGAACTTGGCGTTGACCGATTTGTACTCGGCCTTCGACCGATTTGTATTGGAGAACTTGGCGTCTCGACCGACTGTGTTGTATGTGAGAACTACCGATTGTATGTGAGAACTGCGTGACCGACCGGCATTTGATTTGCATTTGAGAACTTGGCGTCCCCGACCGACTGTATTTTGAGAACTTGGCGTCTCTCGAAATTTTATTTGAGAACTTGGCGTCTCTCGACCGAATTGTAGACATCGGAGGTGGTCTTCATCGGGGCCGTTTTCATCCATTTGTGGACATTGGAGGTCGTCTTTAGCAAGTTGCAGACGCCGAGCTTGTCTTTGCCAAACTGTAGATGTTGGAGGGCGTCTTCATTCATTGGAGGTCGTCTTTGGTGAAGATCATCCTTGCCGAAAAAAGGGGGATTTGATTTCACGTTTGAATTCCTGCATTCGTTAGTGAAGAGGAAGATGCATATATGGCATTCATGATGACAGATGCATGCATGGAACCAAAAATGATTATGGGATGATGCATTTACTTGCTTTCGAAGATGCACTTAGCCTAGGCTTCCGGCAGAAAATTATGATTTATGATCTTTGATGATTTAGGATTATTCCTATTGACTCAAGTTTGTGCATGCTACATGAGCCCTCGGGAGATTTTTAGTGGGGATGCACGGGTATGGAGACTCGCTTGGAACAGATTTTGATCAAGTGGGGGATGAGAACCCTTGATCGCGATTTAAACAAATGGTTGTTGGTGAGGTTTTGTCGGCCATTATCACATGGACCTCAATCTTGATGGGATTGGATTCGGATCCCGGGTCTTGATTGAAACTTTCCCTCTCATTCTTGGTCATTTGAAGCCGATGCCGAAGACTTTAGGGCCAACGTTGATACGAGTGAAGCTTCTTTCATTTGGATGAGCCGTGACCTTGGCCGAAACCTTGTCCGAGAATGATTTGATGGAATTGCTAATGCCTGGAGAAACCCCGATCTTGAATTCCGATGCTACGGGAAGCCGCCGTGTACCAAGTTCTCGAAGCTGAAATTCTTTCTTGCGACTTGATAAAATTCGGGTCCAAAAGACCATCTTGACAAAGCCCCTGGATCCCGAGTAGGCAAAGTCCAGATTTTGAAGAAGCGATTTGGCGAGTCTATCTCGTGGTGAAGAACCCACCGTGGACCCAAAGATGACTATATAAGCCCCGGCTTGAAGAGCCGCTACAGGAGAACCCGGGAGAACCGCTTAGCAAGCCCCAAAGCATGAAGAAATTCAGTAGTAGTCTTACGTAGGGGAACCCATCTTTCGTACCTTAGTCAACCGCCATCGGACAAGACTCGTAAATGTTTACGTGCAAGGGGCATATCTTTTGAAAGATGGGAATGTCTCCCGAATTTGTGTATGACACTCTCGCTTTTGGTTTGACTCTTTCGAGAGAGTATAAGCATCACAAGGTGTGGAAAAGTGTATGGAAGCCCCTCGTGGCATTTAAAGATAGTGTTTGGCTCTATTTCCCTATGATGGAGAGAGAGAAGACTTGTCGAGACACTTGAAAACTTGTCTTATTCATGATGATCACAAGGTCGCTTAAAACCCTTTGTTAATGTTCGGGTTATTCAATTCCTAAATCTGATATGAACAAATATTTTGATTAATCACAAGGAGAAAACCAACTGATATCGAAAATCAAGCTTGGAAGGGCGGAAAGTGTATAGGGACGATCCTTGATGAGACCGGATTTTTTTTTTTTTTTTTGATTTGTTTGTGATTTCGACCGACCATTTCGGTTGCCTACGTTCCCTCCATTATGAAGAGCTCAGGTCGCCGTAGTTCGGGCCTATCCCGAATGAAAAGAGAATGAATGTTGAAATTCGAGGGTCTGAGGACCTTTGGGGATTTTGAGGATTTGGAGGATTGAATAACATATCCCCTTAGAGTGTCCATGAAAGACACGGATGCGAAGCCCCAGTGGGACATCCACGGCAAGTGTTTGTGAGGAGAAATGAAATATGCTCACATGAAGGGAAGGGTTGAATTTGCACAATCTTTGATTGGTAATTTTGGACCAAGATGGATTAGATTCCAATTTAAGCAAGCAATGAAGCATTAATTTGATCCTGACATCGAGGATATTAGAATGAAACTGCTATCCGATAGGGACTGTAGTTGGGTTTCCGGGCTTCGATCGGCCATCGGGTGATTTGGGAGATTATGACCTCTTGAGATGAGAGGTCGGCTAGGCCTTTTACTGACTGAACCTCTAAAGATGAGAGGTTGGCTCGCGGGGATGTGTTTGGGAAATCTATGGCGAGGAAGATTGATTGCCTCCAAGAATGAGAGGTCAAATTTTTGACTTTGGCCAAAGGCAAGGGAATATCCTCTAAAATTGAGAGGATGGCTTGGGATTGGTTAAGGAAATGGTGATATCCTCTAAAATCGAGAGGATGGCTTTGAATTGGTTTAAGGTAATGGTGAGAAGAAGTCCAAGCTATTGAGAACTTTTGTGAACCTCGGAGGTTTTGGGTTCTTTTTTGAACATTGGAGAGCTTCTTCGAGAAGTCGGGGATTTTTGAGTTCTTCTTCTTTTTTTTTTGGAAGGCTTCCTGAGGAGCTTGGAATTATATCCGAGATTGTGAGGATTTTAAGATCCTTCTTCTTTTTTTTTTGTTTCTTTTTTTTTGTTTTTTTTTTGACTTGGAAAGCTTCCGAGGAGTTGAGGATTATCTTTGTCCTTCCTTCATGGCTTGAGATAATTTGCGCATCGCCGATTCTCGAAGCTAACTTTTCGGGCTCGCTTGGACTTTCTCTCAGTATGGAGCAAAAATGATGGCTAAACCGGGTTTCAAAACACGCCGATCTTGAAATGAGAGGGTAGTGTTTAGTAAGGGTGAGGTAATGGCTTTCCTATGGGTGAAAGGTTTCAACCGCAATCCCTACTGGATGACCTAAACGAGATTAAGTCTTCATTGCTTGCTTAAGCTTTATATGAGAAAAGATCCATGCAAATTCATCGAGCAACGAGATGATGATGATGAAAGGGATGTGAGCATATGAGATGCAAGATGGGGAGTTGGTAAGCCCCAATTTGGGAAGGATATCAATTGATTTTCTCACTCCGATTAGTTTAAATATTAATCATTTTTGAAGAATTAGTGGTTGAGCAGCACAAGTGATCATTTTGGATAAAACCATTTCAATTAAGTGTAACGTGGGTGCGCAAGTGATGTCTCGAGTCTAGCAAGAAAAGAAAAAAGACTTATATTAAAAATTAGACACTTAACCACTATGTCCAAAATGGACTACAACGACAAATGTCCAGGAAGGACTTAGGTGAAAGAAAAGTACTAGAACCTACGAAGGTTGACTCAAAAGACTATTTTAAAGATAGGTAGCCCCCAGTCTAGCCGCTCTTTGCTGTTGAACCATGCATCTATTCTTCGACGCTGGAGACGGGGGCTATTGCAGACCTTTCCATCAGGATTTCCTTGGCAACTTTTTGCTCAATCCAACCATCTTCATGGCCTGCGATGACTGGTTCATTGACCTTGCAAAGGGACGAGTCAAACTCCATTGTGCCCACAAGGCTTGAACCACCAAACTCGATCATGTTGACACTCATGTTGTTAGGGAGCGGGTTATTGATAGTATTAGGTCCTTCAGGCATCTCTAACCTCCCTTGCTCAATCAACCCTTGGATGGCCTTTTTCAGGGGGACGCAATCATCCGTCAGGTGCCCATGTGTAAGTACCCCAATCTGGATCACCCCCTTTCAAACACACGGGAAACACCGCAGACTCATCCACGCAGTCTCAGAGACCTCTCTCACTCAAAACCCTCTCAAAACCCTCTCAAACCCCCAACCAAACCAAGGGAGGAGCCTTTCTGGGATAAAAAGGGACAAAAGGACCTTTGGGAATTTTCAGAAATCGTAAAGCAATTAAGGTCCGTACGGACCTCTTTGTTTCAATGATTACTAAATCCCCTTAAAGTCCACAATATTCCTCAAATCCCGGGAAAATGATTACTTCCTCGCAGAGTTGGTCCGTACGGACCTCTTTGCATGCAAGATGGTCCGTACGGACCTTATTGCTCAGGGAAACACCATCATTCCGTAATATTCTCCATCATTGCGCATTCCCTCAAATCGAGGAAATCCAAAATTCTCGGATAACCAAGAAGGTCCGTACGGACCTCTTTGCTCCGAAATTTTTACTATAAATAGAGGGCTCCCCTCCTCATTTTCACACACCTCCCTCTTCTCTCTTCCTCCCTTAGCCTTCTCGGCTCCCCTCTAAGTCCTCTCGAGGCACTCCCGCCCTTTCGATCCTTCCGAGGCCTTCCGAGCTCCCTCGCGGTGCTCCGAAGCCTCCCCGAGCGCTCCCGAGACGCTCCCGCGCCGCCCGAGGCACTCTCGAGGTACTCGAGGCCCCTCGTGGTACTCCGAGGCCTCGCTCGGTCTTTCCACTCTGTCCCGGCTCTTTCCGAGTCAAACCGACGATCCCAAACCACGCCGAAACTCCGCCCGAGTGACTCTCGCCACCACAACGCACGCCGAACCTCTCGCCCGAGTGATCCCGACGATCCCCACGCACGCCGAACCTTCGCCCGAACGCAGCCTACAACCTCAACTCACGCCGAAACTCGTCCGCAGACAACCGGTCCCTCCCGAAGCAATCCCGATCCATACCGAACGCTACTCCGACCTCAAACACCATTCCCGCGGAAGACAGACACGAACCAACATTGGTAAGGCTTCCTTCCTATACTATTTCAATACATTTCCATACATAGCATACAATGTAGACATCCGATACAAAGCATGCATTTTTAAAAGCACACACACACACACACAACATTTAAAGGATATTAGGGTATCCGAAAGACTCGTTTTACGAGGCTACTCGGTGAGCTCTAATATTCTAATATTCTCTTCCCTGGGAGTCATCTCGACCTCCGAACTCAAAATCTCATCACACAAAAACAGCTTTAAAATTATCTTTAAACCGATGCCCTTTTTCAATGTTTTGGGGCTTAATAAAAACGGCGTGGCGACTCTACAAATGCGAAAACAAACGGCGAGACACCTCCAACGCGAAAGATGCCAGCATGCCGGGCCGCGAGGCCTTTCTGATCCGTGGTAATTTCGCTTGGCGACTCATTGGGAATTTTGTTTTAAAAACTTTTAAACAAAACAAAAGATTTTTAAAACGATGATGAGGGTCAAACTTTCATTTTACCCCTTCCTTTAACTGTTGTGTGTGTGTGTGCACGTGCTTCGTTTTTATTTTACAAAAAAATAAAAATACAAAAAAAATGCATCAATATACATCTCGTGCATACATTTAAAATTCTTCAAAAACTTCTATTTTACTCGTAAAAGAATTTTAGAGACCGCACACTACGCGCACCGCCGCTCGGTTACACCGCACTCTACTCACACCGCCGCTCTGCACACCGCACACTACGCGCACCGCCGCCTGGATACACCGCACACTACAACCCTTAACCCGAGTGGTCTCGCTTGCAGTCCGTTTGGTCTTCCTAGGCCTCTTGGGCGCGCACGGATCATTCCAAACATCCCATCCTAGCCAAGCGTCAACCCCGCACGTTTGAGTCTTGAGTCACACTCGTCTGCACTCTGCTGGTTTTTACCACCCGTGTCATACGCTGGATACATATACCATGCCGGCCATTTTTCGAGTCAAGGCTCTAACTCAAGATCCTTGCGCAAGCAAAGCGATGAAAGGTCATGCTAAAATCTTGACTCGATCTTGATTTCCGGGCTACACCTGCACGATGTTCCGTCCCTGATATACATCCATGCTCGCATGACACCATGTCATCACGCCTTTGATACGTCGCCCATGACGATATGACCCAGCTAACGCCTAACGTCACGTATCCCTTGCGCAAGCAAGGTAAAGAGAGGTCATGCCGAACTCTTGACCCGATCTTGACTCGGGCCGGCTCGGTTCACTATTCACATGGCTAACGCATCAAAACGAACATGACAAAGCCTCGGTCCCTTAGGTTCGATTTTTCTTTAGGCCGGTGGAAACCGCTTGCACTATAGGACCTCGCCCGGGGCCGCCCACCCCGGGATGTCGAAATACAGTGCAAAACGAGGGGCTTATAGCCGCACGTATGGTCTCCATCGACCCAGATCTAGCATAGTTGCGAAAAGAAGAGCAATCTTTTCCAACCTACCTAGGATTCTCGAGAAAACATGTTTTAAGTAAATTAAAACAACAAAAAAAAATCAAAAATAAAAGAAACGGAAACCGCATGCCACGTGAGCTTTCCCCTTTTATCCCGTTAGGCCATTCCCATGTCTAAACCTTGCCCATCACCCTCCAACTAACAGAGAGTGGTCGAGAGTACCCGGAACCCGTCTCCCGCTGTCAAAACAAAGAAGGTCCTACCTCCTTCCCACTCTCGTCACCAGATACCACACCCCCATGGCCAAGTCAGCTGGATAACAAGGATGAGAACGGACCTTACCCCCAAGAAATTTCCCAACACCGGAAGAAGTTTGCAGTCCTCATGGCTATTGAGAAACGTCAAGGTGAGCAACAAGCTCGATCGAAGGTGCCATGCACCACTTCGAACCTTAGCCACCCAACTACCCGGGGCTTCCCAAGCCATGATCGCTCCTACAAACTCTAACATCTCTCATTGTCTCCCGTAAGTCAACCCGTTACCCTCGTACGAGCCATGCAAGCATGACGTAAGACCACAAGACCTTCCAGAGGAAAGCTTGCCCATCCAGCCTCCCGAGGTCCTGCACCACCGCCGAACAACGAACACATCCGGTGGGACGCTCAAGGACAGAAGTGCTTGTCCGGAAATGGAATTCCGTGATGCAATGAACGAGGGCCGCCCTCGACGAAAGAAGAAGCTATCTTCTCAACAAAAACCGAAAAAGAGGTATGAATCCGGTGATCCCACGCCGGAACCCTCGAGAACCCTCAGAAAGTTTGACTACTATGTCATCTACTCCAAAGAAATCTCCCCACCCTAGTTCTCGCACAGTGGCCACGGCAATGTTTGCTCCATGATCACCGGGACGAGCTTCGCACCGCCACCGAAGGCCCGAAGGTCCGTATAATCCAACCCCGTCTGGGAAGATCTCAAAGCCACTATTGATGCTTCAAGAAAAGCCATGACAAAGGAACGAATTGAAATGCGCAGCCGGCCTTACGCCAATCGTGCTCCTCCCACTCCGTAAACGGGAGAGACAAGCAAAACCATAAGTCCAGAGGTGAATGTTCTCGACACGTTCCTGGCCAAATCCCAGCCGAATCCTCCACGGACAGACAAAAGGCCGCCATACCCGAGCCACGAACCGAAAAGGGGCCCTACGCCAAAGAAGCCGAAACCTTGGACCCAAAGGTCAAGATCCCGTCTTGACACACTCAAGCGCACTCAGCTAACATCTCACTCGGTCCTTACTCACTTCATCTTACCCGCACAAGCTCAAGTTGGAAGAAAGCTCGGCCTGCACTATGGTTCCCATCACAAAGCGACACCCGATGAAGCGCTCGTATGATTGGCAACGTCAATTACAAAGCAATATCATCACCTTCACAGAGCTCGATCTTCCAAAATTTGGGCCGACCACAACGAGCCTCTCTACATAACAGCTTCAACCGGACGAGCGCCGTCTCCTCGTGTTGGTAGATGGGGATCATCCATGAACGTCCTTCCAGCCAAAATGATGGATTTGCTAGGGATCAAAGCAACCGATCTAAAACCCTCGACTCGTGCAATCAAGGCATACGACTCAACATCCCGCCCAGCCTTGGGAATAGCCACTCAACTTGTGGTTCGGAAAACAAATGGTCCCGACAGCATTTCCAAGTCATCGACATCCCGATCACCTTCACCGCCATTTTGGGACGCCCTTGGCTACATCGATCAATGGGGTGGCATCCACTCTCCATCGTGCGTAAAGTTCATCCAAGGAACAGATCTTACCATCATCTACGGCGACAAAGCATAGTCACCGAAAGGACCGACACCAACGGCGTCCCGGCCTTAGAAATCAAACCCGACGATGATGGCATGATGCTAACAGGTTCACCATCGAAAGCCCAAAGGCCCAAGTGTGCCACATAGACCTCGCCTTTGATTTGGGACAAGATTCCTCCCCCGATGAAAATGATGAAGCACATGAACTACATCCCGGGGCTCTGGCTTTGGGAAAACGCCATCGTGGCACTCACCGTATCATCAATATCAAAGAACAATACTCGCACGGCCCGGGATACTCTCCTACTCCCGAACACATTGCGGAGGACAAGCGAGCCGCACGAAAACGCTCCACGTATAACAAAAAGAGGCTTGCACGCAATCTCCGATCTTCGTCCCACAGCCTTCGACATGACCAAGTACTTCACAAGGAAGGCCGGCAACTTGGAAGAAGATCCGTAAAAGGGAACAGAGCCGATCGCCGCCAAACAAAGCCGGCCGACAACCATGGACAAGCTCCAGCAGTAACCTCGGCAAGATTCGTAGGCCTCAAGCCAAATCCCGTCCGAAGAGCATTCCTCGACACACCGCCCTCGCCGGATCCACAACCACCACTATTCACAATGAATTTTGGTTCGGGAAAACCCTCTTTGGCGGAAGAATTCGAAAACTCTCTCGTCAACACTCCCGCCTTCAACAAGCGGGACGAGCCCGCATTCGAGCTAGTAATGCCCAAGACAAAAGCAAGAGACTCCGCAGACGATGCTTGGGACGAACCACCGCTACACTCGCTTCTTCAAAGAAGAAATCGAGATGCCTGGATCTAATCGATTTTGTTTCGATAACTCGTGATAGCAATGATCGGGAACGGTGACATAAAGCCTTTCAAGCCCCATCTCCTATCAAGCTCATTGCCACTCAATAATCGGGCCACCTTCTCCGACCTACCGCCAAAGAAAAAGGACATGATCGAACAACTTGGTCCGACCCTCGAGTCCTAGAGTCTAGTGTCAAAACTCATCCCGAGTCCATTAGCTTTGAATTTGAGTCTCTCGAGTCATCCGATGGCCTCACGCCGTAAGATTACGAACTCATTGCCAATAATGTATTCCCGTATGCTCTTAATGAATGCTTCGATCTTTCCGAGTATCCTCTCATTGCATCTTTAACAACCGATAAATTAACTAACACACAAACAAGCTTAATAACGATTCACTTGATAAAGAAGCGTACACATTAAACGAACAATACATTAAGCACATCTTTAAGCATGTTTGTCAAACGAGAGAAAACCGGGCCCAAGCCGCCGAGGAGGTTTTAACCAAAGTGAATTTGGGAACCGCCGAAGAGCCAAAAGAGACGCAAATCGGAAGTTTCTTCACCGGCACAGCAAGACGCATTGATCGCACCGCTCAAAGAGTTCGTGGACGTGTTCGCTTGGTCTTACCGAGACATGCCCGGATTAGATCCTAACATTGTAGAGCACCGGATCCTCAATCCCGAGGCTAAGCCCATCAAGCAAAAGCTACGCCGAATCAAGCCGTAATGGTCTTTACAAGTCAAAGAGGAGATCGAAAAATGCTCCGTCGGCTTCATCAGTGGTGATCGAGTACCCCACATGGCTCTCCAATATCGTCACTGGCCACCAAGGCCAATGGAAAAGTACGCCGTTGCGTGACTTCCGAGATCTCAACAAAGCAAGTCCCAAGGACGATTTTCCACTACCCAACATCGACATGTTGGTAGACACTACACCCAATTTCGAAGTCAAGTCCTTCGTGGACGGTTTTGCCATACAATCGATCAAGATGGCCGAAGAAGACCAAGAAAAGACAAATTTTCACAACCCCGGGGAACCTATGCTACACGCAATGCCGTTTCGGACTAAAGAACGCCGGGTTACCTACCAACGGCAAAGAACCGCCCTCTTCCACGATATGATCCACAAAGAGATCGAAGTGTACGTCGATGACATGATCGTTCACTCAAAGGGATCGACGGACAACACCTCGCGTACCCGAGAAAATTCTTCAATCGCCTCCGAAAACACTCAATGAGGCTTAACCCCGCCAAATGCACATTCGGGGTTAGCCGAGGCAAGGTTTTGGGATACATGGTCACCGAGAGAGGCATCGAGGTGGATCCTCAAAAGATCAAAGCTATCATCGAAATGAGACCACCGCAAACTCGCATGCAGGTGAAAAGCTTCATGGGCCGCCCGCAATATATCGCCCGCTTCACAACCAATTGACCTCTATGTGCGAGCCAATCTTCAAACCGATGAAGAAGAACGCCGACATCGAATGGAACTCGTAATGCCAAGATGCCTTTGAAAAATAAAAGCATACCTTGTGAGTCCTCCGATTCTCTCGTCCTCCCCACGAGGAAAAGCCACTGCTGCTATACCTAACCGTGACCGACACCGCAGCTTGAGCCATGCTCGTCAAGAAAAGAAGGAGTCACGGGTCGAAACGCCATCTACTTCGTCGGGCCGAAAGTTTCAAGGCAAATAACTCAATTACTCGCCCTCGAGAAAACTTGCGCAGCCTGTATGGGTTGTCGGGAAACTACGGCACTACATGCAAGCCGCACACGCACACTTGGTTTCCAAAATGGACCTGGGCCAAGTACCTCTTCGACAAACCATCTCTCGTCAATGAGGCTCGCCAAATGGTCTTTCTTCCTAGTGGAATTTGACATCAAGTACGTAAACCAAAAGTCAATCAAGGGACGGGCCATGGCCGAACAACCGGCCGATTTCCCAACCGACGAGGCTCGAGGCCCCGAACCACAATTTCCAGACGAGGGAATCTTCGCAATCGAAGGCGAAAATCGATGGCAACCGTTCTTCGACGGAGCAGCCAACAAAAAGGGAAACTGTATCGGGATGCTCTTGGTGGATCCCAAGGACGAGCACACCCCAATTGCTATAAAGCTCAAGTTCGAGGTAACCAACAATGCCGCCGAATATGAAGCTCGCGCCGCCGGACTACAAGCCGCACTCGAGAGGAATGTCCAAACTCGAAGTTTATGGGGACTCGCCTTGATCATCAACCAAGTCTCCAACAAGTGGAAAACCATAGACCCGGCTTGCAAAAATACCATGCCTCGCATGGAGGACCTCATCACACAATTCGAAGAGGTCACCTTCCATTACTTGCCAAGAGACCGAAACAGTTTGCAGATGCCTTAGCCACCTCGGCTTCACTTGTGGAAATCCCCGAAGGAAAAGCAATCAAACCCTTCAAAGTCTGGACGAAAGGAAATTCCCGCCACTGTTGTGAGATCGAACCGTAACCTAAGCCCGTCAACGAGCCATGGTATAACCAGATCTTCCAATACCTCAAGAACGGGAAACCACCTTCATGAACAAGGAAGACCCACACACGTAAGGGGTCAAAACCAAGAGCATCATGGCCCTAAAACGCCTTGCCTCTCACTTCGTCATCCTCGGGGACATGCTATACAAGAAACGCTACCACGGGCCACTCCTACGCCGCATCGCCCAAGAAGAAGCAAACAAGTTCATGAACGAAGTCCACAATGGGGCTTGCGGTCCCCACATGAACGCCAGAGCCCCGATGCAAATCATTCTCGTGGATGGGCTACTACCGGATCTCCATGGAGGCAGATTGCATCCACTTTGTCCGAAGCCGCGACAAGTGCCAACGGTTCTCCAACCTCAATCATCTACCGCCCCACGATCTCTACCGCATGACTACACCTCGCCCTTCGCCACTGGGAATTGACGTCATCGGGAAAATCGCTCCGCCAGCAAAGAACTGGCCACGAGTTCATCTTAGTAGCCATCGACTACTTCACCAAATGGGTCGAAGCCAAGTCCTACAAGGTACTCACCTCCAAGAAGGTCGCGCATTTCCTCAAGGAAAACATCATCTCGCCGATACGGCATCCCAAATGAGGTCATATCGTACAACGGCTCACACTTCGAAGGGGAATTCGATGCATCGCCGGCTGAATTCAAGATCACACGTCACAAATCTTCTCCCTACCGGCCACAAACAAACGGCGCCGTGGAAGCAAAGAAACAAAACCTCGAACGGATCATCCGAAAATGACCACCCGAGGACGAGATTGGCCCGAGAAGCCGCACCTTGCACTTTGGGGCTACCGCACATCGCCGTAATACCACGGGAGAAACCCCATTTGCCCCGACCTACGGGATGGAAGCAATTCTTCCCATCGAGCTAGAAATTCCCTCACTCCGAGTGCCGCTGGAAAATGACATCAACGAAGTCGAATGGCTCCGAAGCCGACATGACGAATTGGCTCGCTAGACGAGCGACGACTAAAGGCCATGGAACACGTCCGAGCCTATCAAAGCAGATGGCTAGAGCTTTCGACAAGAAAGTCAAATCCCGAGACATCGTGGAAGGTGACTCAGTACTCAAAGAAAAGCCTCCCACTCGAACCAACCCACCGGGAAAATGGGAACCCACATGGATCGGCCCTTTCGTGGTTCAAAAGATCTTCTCCGAGGCGCCATGAAGCTAATGTACCTAGACGGCAATCCCTTCATGAATCCAAATAACGGAAGCAAACTTCGCAGATACTTCGCCCGAAGAAGAACAAACAGCGCATCTCTTGGCACTCCATGTAGTGTCGAACTACGCACTCCGAGCCCTCTAGTCCGGGGAACGTAGGCAACCTTAATTGGTCCGGTCTAAAAATACACAAAAAGTCAAAAGTTTGAATGTCAATCAAGACCTCCATCAAGCTACGCACTTTTCAAGAACACGCCCCCAGCCACCTTGACCAAGTCAAACGACGGCGGCAACATCAAAGGACATCCGAGGGTCACTCAAAGATCAAACGACCGACTCATGTCCGCTTCCCAAGCCAGGGCTTGTCTTCGCCCTCACGCGCTTCAAAAAAAAAAAAAAAAGAGAGCTCGAGCAAGGGCTCACAAAAAAAAAAAAAAAAAGAGAGCTCGAGCAAGGGCTCACAAAAAAAAAAAACAATAAAACAAAAGAAGCTCAAAGCAGAAGCTGCGAAATTGAGGTCAAGAGCCCGACGCCAACAAGAGGCAAGGAAGCTACGAAAAGGACCGTCAAAACGACTTGTCAAGGGAGCATTCAACCTCTCGCCCAAGCACAAAGCTCTCAAAGAAAGGGGATTGCCGTGGCCTGCATCGTCTTCACCCGCAATGCAAATGTAAAAGTCCAAAGATGGACGCCGACAAAATGCACAATGTAAGCAAAGGCAAACAAGAGATCTTGCGTCTCGACAAAGCTTTAAAAGTAAATCACAAATCACTAACGGTTACAACATTTCTTGATGAGTTCAAGCACGGTCTACTCTCAAGTTCACAACATGCTAAAAGACAAACTTTAATACATTTAACTAATAATGTGTTTCGCAATGCAATGAATGGATACCTAGGAGGTCATTCCGCGCCATCCGCGCTTGTCCCCTCGCCACTCTTCCCTTTCTTCCCTCGTCCCCGGCGAGTCTTCTTTCGCTCCACGTGAACCAACTCGCGTCTCTCGCCCGAGATCCGGGGTCCTCCCCAGAGTCAAATAATCCAAGAGCTCTCGTGGCTTCATTCGCCCGTGCTTCGGCTCGGATCTCCTCCCTCGCGAGCCCGTAAAAGAGGACCTCTCCCCGTCGCCTGGCCAACTCTAGTCTCGTAGTCAAACAAAGTGTCTCCCGTCACATCCAAAGGGTCGACTGTGCTTCGGCACTCCTAAGGCAATAGCCGCTACGGCAACCGGGTCCTGCACCGCTACACGCCTCGCTTCCAAGACCACTTGGGATCGCCCAACACGCTGCTCATACCAAAGCCGTATACCGAGTCGTCAATACAACGCTCCCGACGTCTAAGGAGTACCACAGAGGGAAAGCGGAATACTTCCATACCTCGTAAAATACAAGAAGGCACCCGAAGCCGCCATACAAAGAGGAACTACCTCCGCAAGAGCAAGGTCATCCCAGCCCCAACAAAGGCTCCTCGCTTCATCCCAAACTCGCCGGGAAACAAGCGACGGAATATAGAAGGAGGACCAAGACAAACCCGGAACTCGACAACGTAGGACCCTTCCCCGCAAGATCCTCCCGGTCTCAATCCTCCAAAGGCGGAACCCACCAAATGGATCCGATGCGTACCAAGCCGTGCCATCCATCTCTCCCAAAGTGCGGATCGATCCATATCCAACACAAGAGGTCGCTGAGCAAATGACCACGGGCTAAACGACGTCTGAGCCTCGGCATGGCCTCGAAGTCTCTCTCGCAGCCACAAGGTGAGCAAAGCGGGCTTCCTCTCATAAAACGATCCCTGGCCGCTGACGGCCGATACCACGAAGAGTCTCCCCAAAGACCAACGGGACAATATCCTCTCCAGCTCGCAGCGTCTCTACCACATCTAGCAAAGCGCCATCACAAATGCCAAGGGAACCGACTGTAAAAGCGTCGCCATCACGCACAAGGCAAATACATCCCAAGAGACGTCACTCTCATCATCAACCATGAACCGCTCCTAAGCAGCTCGTAAATGTCGATATGACCCGAATCAAGGATCATGCCCTCGCACTTCTTCCAACGAAGCACGAAGAAAGTCCGCAAGCTTCACGCTCACCGCAGACCACCAACCAAAGGAAGCGAGATGGCCTCCACCTCCTGGTCCCTCCAATCAAAGCCCGAAAATCCTCAAAAGTGGGCACCATTTCATTGTAGGAGAAACAAGACACGTGCCTCCTAACATCCTGTAACTTCGCGGCAGCCCGCAACAAATCCCAATCAGAACCAACTCCTTAAAAGACCAAACCGAGCAAAGACGAAACCTTACCTCGAAAGCCCGTCTCTCGATGCCTCATACGGCGCCGCATCCACGTTTCAACCGCTCAAGGAAGTGTGCTTGCCTCTCCCGCGAAAGCCTCGGCAAAATTCTAGGGACGCACGAAGAATCCATGGCAAAAATGGAGGTTCCTAGAGAAAATGGGGAAGAAAGCTCGAAAATGGCCGCAAATGGGGAAATGAGGAAGAACCGTACACCGGAAAGCATTTATGTCCTTCCCAAAAGCAAGGTTGGTCCGTACGGACCTCTTTGCATGCTAAGTATGTCCGTACGGACCTCCTTGCAAATGTAACCCATTTCCTCAAAGAAACAAGCATAACAACCACTGTCCTCAAGAAACCTTGCTCCAAATCGCCCAAACACCGGCCAAAGCCATTCCCGCAAACATACACTACCCACAAACACACTCTCACCACGTGGCATGTACAAAATAAAAATAATAATAGCAACAATTTCTAGGACAAATCCCGGGAATCACAAAAATGACATTACATCTTAAAATAAAATACTGTTTGCCGTGCAAATACATGTGTTTTATTACAGGTACCAATAAATGTCTGTTGCTAAACAAAAAAAGAGGGATATGAAAAGAGGGAAAGCAAATGAATACTAATCGTAATCCTCGCATCATCATCCTCGCCAAGGTCCTCCAAAGAAAAGTCGGGCATCCCAAAGAACTCGCCCGTCACATCCTCGTCGCCGAATACCGAGCACCCGCCGAGGCTCCCACGAAAAGTACTCAAGGATCAAATCCGGCGAAAGGATCAAAGAAAGAAGGCTCGAGGAACCCTCACCCCGTGCGCCGTGCGGAGGCATGAACCGATAAAAGGGCCGCTCCTCGAAGGCCCCGCAGCCTCCCGAAGATGTCCCGGCATCCATGCTATGCCGCCCTCAAAGGTCCCTCCCCGCTTTGCGGCTCCGGCTCGGCTCTAGGCGGAGGAACGTCCACAATGCCTCGAAGGCATAGGCTCGTACGCCGGCACACGACGCGAAGACCGGCAAGACATCTTCGACGCCATCTTCTTAGCAAAGGAGCGCATCGCCACGTAACCCAAGCGAAGTCCGATATCGTAGGCTCTCCCCGGACTCGCACCAACAAGCGCCAAGGAAACGCTCAAAGAATACAGCTTATACTCAACAACAAAAAGAGAAAAATGCGTAAAAGATGCCAAGATGGAAAAGAGTCAAGCACACTCACCGATCTATCGGATCCACTCGTATGCAAGCAGAGCCTACTCCGAATCTGCATGTACACCTCCTCTCGATCCGTCCCCGCGGACGTACGTGAAATCCGGCCCCGCATCGGAACCTCTCGGGAGCTCGCGGGCGCCCTCTCTCTCCCGCGCCAAGCACTCGCGGCCCTCGCCTTCCTCCTCACGAAGGCCCCGTACTCCTCTCCATACAAAATGAACTCCTCGGCACCGACACCGCCAAGGTACCTCTCGAAGTCAAGCACATCCATATCCCGGAGTCAAGCATCCCAAAGGGAGGGTCCCTGAGCCACGGGAAGCACACCGGGCCATGCCGCCGTAAGACCCGCTCCCGCATACATGACATCACAAGTCAAGCCCCGCAAAGATCTTCCGCCGCGCCGTCACTCCTGGGAGCCCCTCAAACTCATCTCCCTCATACCGAGTCCACGGGAACAAGACAAACCCCTCACGGCTATCCTTCTCCAAACGCTCCTGCACATCCCCGTAGGCAATGGTGAGCTTCCCCGCCGGTCCTCCTCTTCCTCGCCGTACGAGCCTGCACTCCCAAAGATAGCAGGTACGCAAAGAATGTACCCCAGGATCTCTATCCCACTAGGAAGCACCGGAAAACCTCATAAAACCACACCCGTGACAAAAACAGAGAAGGTTCAAGCAAAAGACAATGGAGAAATAGACAAGTTGCTAAATCAAAACAAAGAATAAACTCATACCTCCAAAGCAAAGTCAAACAAAGTGCCAACGAACCGCCACTCTGGCTAAACCGGTCCAAGGAGAAGTAGAGCTCGCCCAAGCCTCGCTCGCCCCAAGCAATATCACTGCACTCCTATCCAGGTCAATCAAGCTCTCCAACAAAGCAAAGGGAGCCGCGGTCGCGTGGTTCGAGAACAAAGTCTCTGACAATGCATACCACAAGAAGGAGCGCGCCAACCGGCTCCGTCGTCACCCGGCCTGCACCCGGATGTAGCCCCACATCGGCCGTGATCCTCGCCCACGTCACTACAAAGATCCCTGTGCCTCGCGAGGACGAGGCTCAAAGCCCAAGCAGCCTCTGGCCAACACATCATCGCCTATCATGTCTCTCCACCTCACGTGCCCTCCTCAAGGAGAGCCCGTAATAGCAAAGAAAATCAGAGGGCGTCACCGTCACCTCTCCCCACTCGATGGAAGGTGCGGGTGGTATCCCACTAGTACTCGAAAGGCCAAGGAAGACGCTCTTGTTCTTCCTCGTGTCGACACTCCAGCCAGTGTTCTCAACGAACACACCTAGGCCGGCATAAAACCACCTCCTCCGGGACTCGGCCTACCGTCCACGGAAATATCGGGCATCCGCCGCCATAGCTCCACAACAATGCCTCGAGCGATCCCCGAGTCTTCATCCTCTTGGCCTTCCCGCCATAAGCCCCGCATCCCGCAGTAAACACAAAGAAAGGTACGTCAATCACCGTATTTAATATAAAGGCACATATAACCCGTCACAAAACACGGCACATATTGCACATAATTTTCACATACATTATACATATAATTTTTCCATGTAACCCGTCACAAAACACGGCACACAATGCACATAATTTTCTACATATATCATGCATATAATTTTTCCCATGCAAACCGTCACAAAAACACTAAGACACACTGTACACATTTTCTCAAAAGAAAAAAAGGGGGGGAGATTAAACCCTACACGACACATTTTCAAAAGAAAATCCGTCCCAACACAAAGACATATTGCACATATTTTCCTACGTAGTCCGTCACCCAAAAACACGGCACGACACATATGCATAACAAAAAAAAAAAAATCCGTCCCTACATGGCACACACTTTCACATATAACCCGTCACAAAACACGGCACGTGTCACATTTTTTCACAAAAATTATCACTACACGATAATTTTTCTCACAATGTACATACATAAATAGCATTAGGTACAAAACACCAAAGCATGCAATTCACTAGATAGGCACTTTATTTTCACAAATAAGAGCTAATCTACACATTTCTGCACAAAATACACATACCCACAATTTTTACATGTCCATTTTCAACAATTCATCAAGAATTTCACAAAAAGGCATAAAATAATAACAAAAAAAAAAATTTTCAAAAATGCGAAAAACTAAAACCTAGTTCTAGCATTCAAAAATTCGAGCAGTGGAATCAAACTAACATTTCTTACCTCCCGACGTTCATGGAGCGACGATTGTGCACCTCCGGATTCGGATACAAAACATCCGGGTTTTTCGAAGATGGAACGAACGAAATCCAATTCCTTCTGGGAGCTCCATTCGCCGCTCAACCACTTCCCCGATCAAGGCTGACGACGACTCCTTCGAGATCCCTCCGCCATTGCAAGCAATTCAAGCTAAGAAAATGGAAGATTTTGGACAAAAATGGAGGTTTTCTCTCCTTCTCTCTCGCCCGGTTCACGCACTCGGAAATGAAGGAAATGAAGAGGGAGCCTCGGAATTTAAGCCCTGGCCAAAGCCTGGGAATCGTTAAAACCAAGGTGGTCCGTACGACCTCTTGCAACTGTTGGTCCGTACGGACCTCTTGCAAGGGGTGGCCAAATTACTTCTCCTTATAATCTTTGCTAAGGCCTTTTCCAAAGAAATCCAAGTGCGTAATGGTCCCTAACCCTTCAATTCAACCACCGGCCGTCCAAGCGTAAGACCGTCTCGCCCACTCCAACGGCAATCAACCACCGGCCGCAAGCGTAAGACCGGTCCCCCGCCACTTCAACGGCAATTCAATCTCGGCCGCCGTAAGACCGGTCCTCGCCACTTCAACGGCAATTCAACCCCCACCGGCCGTAAGACCGGTCCTCGCCACTCCAATGCAACTCAATCGGCCATCGCTAATTCAAGAAGGAGCCAACACCTCCAACGGCAATCCAACCACCGCCCGCCCGACGGCAATTCAAGAAGGAGCCAACACCTCCCAAGACGAATATCAAGGCGCAAGACGCTCCAAACGCTCAACGACAACTCAACCACCGGCCTCAAAAGAGGTCCGAAGTCATCTTCCCAACAAAAGGGCCCCTACAAGGTCATGCATCCCCAGCAATTCAAGCACCGACGCGCCGACGTAAGCCCGAATCCTCGCCACTTCAACGGCAACGCAAGCACCGCCATCAAAGTAAGCCCGAGCTCCTCCCCAACAAGTCGAAAGGGAAGTCATACAAGATCGCATATCCTCAAAGACCGCCATCATCCTTGCCCACTCAACGGCAAAACAAGCACAAGAAGGAGCCAACACTCTCCGAATACAAGTCCCAAGGCACAAAGCGCCTCCAAAATGCCAAATGGTAAAGCAATCACCGGCCGTCATCTCGCCCACTTCAACGGCAACGCAAGCACCTTAGCCATCGTAAGTCCAACCTTCTACTCAACATGCAAAAACACAAAGGCATCGACGTCTCTCGAAGGCACAAGGCGGCTACGCTCTCCACAAATGCGGCTAGAAGACGATTCAAAGTCCTCGCGCATTACATCGCGGCTAGAAGACGATTCAAAGTCTCGCGCATACATCAACCGCGGCTAGAAGACGATTCAAAGTCCTCGCGCATTACATCAATGCCGCTAGAAGACGATATTCAAAGTCTCGCGCATTACAATCAACCGCCGGCTAAGACGATTTATCAAAGTCTCGCGCACATATATCAACCGCCGCCTTAAGACGATTCAAAGTCTCTCCGCAGTACCAACCGCCGCTGTGATGACGATTCAAAGTCCTCTGGCCAGTGGCACTAACCGCCGCCGCATGACTATTCAAAGTCCTCTGGCCGTGGCACCAACCGGGCCGCCGATGACGATTCAAAGTCCTCCCGGCGTGGCACCAACCGCAACCGAAGACGATTCGAAGTCCTCACTTATCTCCCGGCCCTAAGGCCTTAAACCACCCGATTAGGAAAATCGTAAAATTTCCATCCCAGACGCCACCACGTCCTCACAATTGACTCCTCGGCGGTCACCACATCTCAGACACCACCACGTCTCTACCACCGACTCTCTGCGGTCACACAACACTTCAGGTGGCACCACCACGCCCACATGCACTCACAAATTCACGACCTCCGAACTACGACTGGCTTGATTCCCGCCAGGGATACGTAGGAATCCTATCACAGGTCCACCCATCGACCTATACGGCCACCCAGACACCACCACGTCCTTCCACATCGACCTATGCGGTCACCCAGACACCACCACGTCCTCACCACCGACCTCGGCGGTCACACGACACTTCAGTGGCACCACCACGCCCGCATTCACAAAACACTCACCCCACACCCGAACTACGACTGTGCTTGATTCCCGCCAGGATACGTAGGAATCCTATCACAGTGGTCCAGCCTATTGACCTAAATGGTCACACAAAAGGACACCACCACGTCCTCACATTGACCCTCACGGTCACTTCCTCTCCCAAAGACGCGATCCAGATTAGACCCTTATCTTATCGGCGACCCCACTTCTTTCATAAGTGACGTCGTCGAGGGGCTTCGTAAGTACCCCAACTGATCACCCCTTTCAAACACACGGAAACACCGCAGACTCATCCACGCAGCCTCGTAGACCTCTCTCACTCAAAAACCCTCTCAAAACCCTCTCAAACCCCCAACCAAACCAAGTGGAGGAGCCTTTCGGGATAAAAGGGACAAAAGGACCTTTTGGGAATTTTCAGAAATCGAAAAAGCAATTAAGGTCCGTACGGACCTCTTTGTTTCAATGATTACCGAATCCTTAAAGTCCACAATATTCCTCAAATCCCGGGAAAATGATTACTTCCGCAGAGTTGGTCCGTACGGACCTCTTTGCATGCAAGATGGTCCGCACGACCTTATTGCTCAGTGGAACACCATCATTCCGTAATATTCTCCATCATTGCGCATTCCCTCAAATCGAGGAAATCCAAAATTCGGATAACCAAGAAGGTCCGCACTGACCTCTTTGCTCCGAAATTTTTACTATAAATAGAGGGCTTCCCTCCTCATTTCGAGACACCTCCCTCTTCTCTCTTCCTCCCTTAGCCTTCTCGGCTCCCCTCTAAGTCCTCTCGAGGCACTCCCGCCCCTTTCTGATCCTTCCGAGGCCTTCCGAGCTCCTCGCGGTGCTCCGGGCCTCCCCGAGCGCTCCCGAGACGCTCCCGCGCCGCCCGAGGCACTCTCGAGGTACTCCGAGGCCCCTCGTGGTACTCCGAGGCCTCGCTCGGTCTTTCCACTGTCCCGGCTCTTTCCGAGTCAAACCGACGATCCCAAACCACGCCGAAACTCGCCCGAATGACTCCTGCCACCACAACGCACGCCGAACCTCCGCCCGAGTGATCCCGACGATCCCCAGCACGCCGAAACTCTCGCCCGAACGCAGCCTACAACCTCAACTCACGCCGAAACTCCGTCCGCAGACAACCGGTCCCTCCCGAAGCAATCCCGATCCATACCGAACGCTACTCCGACCTCAAACACCATTCCCCAAATGAAGACAGACACGAACCAACATTGGTAAGGCTTCCTTCCTATACTATTTCAATACATTTCCATACATAGCATACAATGTAGACATCCGATACAAAGATGCATTTTTAAAAGCACACACACACACACACAACATTTAAAGGATATTAGGGTATCCGAAAGACTCGTTTTACGAGGCTACTCGGTGAGCTCTAATATTCTAATATTCTCTTCCCGGGAGTCATCTCGACCTCCGAACTCAAAATCTCATCACACAAAAACAAGCTTTAAAATTATCTTTAAACCGATGCCCTTTTTCAATGTTTTGGGCTTAATAAAAACGGCGTGGCGACTCTACAAATGCGAAAACAAACGGCGAGACACCTCCAACGCGAAAGATGCCGGATGCGGCCGCGAGGCTGCTCGGATCCGGGTAATTTCACCATGGTACCGATGAAAGGCACAATGCTTGGAGGTATCCAAAGGAGCGTTGGGGTTTCTAGGCCGATAATTTTCCAAAGGTCGAGCAAACCTTCTCTCACCAAACCTCTCGAAGATATCACTCGAGAGGCATCCCAAAGTTTCTCAAGTCTTGGAGTCGGGATCTCGGATGCATCAGCTTCTTGGGAACAAAGGAAGTGGCATTGTTACGATCCCGTCCCGCGTAGCCGATCGCCTCTTGCCTTTAGCGAAAGTGAGAGTAGTTTTGGAGGGAGGAGCCCGATATCCGTAGGCAGTGCAGCGGGCCGGCCGATTGTAAGCCTTTTCAAACTTAGCCCCGGAATTAACCATCGCACGCAAGTCGCCGTAGGGAAGTGGCCGAGGGAAGCTCTCAAATGCGGCTTCAAGCATGACTCGAAAGATGTCTAACCGCTCCTCGTCGAGGGAGGAATGGCCATTTCACCGAGCTTTAAGTTCCATCTCTTATAGAAATCCCCAATATTCTCATTAGTGGCGCCGCATCGTTGTTTGCAGTCAACTCGTTTGTCTCCCACTCCAAGTTGGCTTTATACTTATCTCGTGAAAGTACCGGTAATTTGTTCCCAAGTAGCTCCTAGCTTCAGCCGCAATCGGAAAAACCATTTCAAAGCCCCCGACTTCAAAGAGAGACTAAAGTAATCGGCCAATCAATCGCCGGTTTCAGTGCATCCCTTAGCCTTCATTGCCAAAGTATAGGTGTCCAAGTGAGTTTTAGGGCATGCACTCCCGTCAAACAATTCCAGAGTGGGCATCACAAACTTGTGAGGCAAGGGGGACAATCGAGTCGGGATCTCGTAGGCCGAAGAGCGTTGTTCTTTTTGCGGTCAATCCAAGAATCGTGCTTTCATTTCCTTGTGTTGCTCCATAAACCAAGCCAATTGGGGATCCAAAGGCAGAGCGGGAATTCCCGAGCCGATATTTGAGCTAGGAAGAGGACTAGCTGTCAGCGGTGCATTGGTGGAAGGAATACCATATCCCGGAGCATAGGTGAAAACCTCGTCCGGGCCCAAATTACCCCCGGGAGTGTAGGTAGGAGCCGGGCAAAAGGATAGAACCCGGCCGACTCCGTTGGCTTCCAATCGGCAGAGAGAAGATGGAGGCAGATTCGAGGTAGCCATATGGCTTGGATTTTCGGAGCGAGGCCCATAAGTAGGCTTAAGTGCGGGCCGCTGTCCCCGGGTTGTTGAATTGCATGGCCATTTGGTTGTGGCGAGGATGCATAACCGAGAGGATACTGTGGTCCCGGTGATTCGGATGAAACCGGGATGAAAGCTTGATAACCCATAGAAGTCCGAGTGAATGGATTTGTGAAAGCCGCATGAGGAGCAACCGAACCAAGCACCATTCTCGGTGAGGGGCTCCCGATCGTGGCCTGCAACCGCATTGTGGCGGCATTCCAAATTGTGGCCGTTGATGTGAAGGTCTCGGATTGATCGGTTCCGAACCGAGGTGGGATTCCACCTCGCTGTGGCATTCCGAGGTATCCCCAACCACGAGAGGACATTCCGTACCGACTTTGCCCCCACCGAGGAGCCGCGAACCGATTCGTCCCATCAGCCGCATGGATCCAGTGGTCTCGACTCAGTAGATTGAGGAACATGTGTTCTCGGTAGCACCGAAGGAGGTTGGTGGTGGCATCCAGGAGTAATCGGGCGACCGAGATTGGGATTGGGGTCATCCTCTTCTTCCACAGTGAAGGTGCCATCTGGGATTGAGGCCGGCGGCCAAACCATGGCTCTTAATAGCCTCGATAAGGCTATTCACCGTGCTTCCCGTCGCATTCTCATCTATTCTCGCTAACCGATTCCATTGCTGTTCGTCTCGAGGAGTCCCGGAGGCGGAGCGACGTTGTCCCTCTCGTTACCGGTGATGCGGACATTCGAAACCCGGAGTTGAAACAAACGGCGAAGCCGATGAGGCACTTCGACTCTTCCCAACCGACAAACGGTGACCGGTGCCCGAAACCAAGCTTTACGCGGAGCCGCGGGGAAAGACACGAGGGTTCGATGGCGGGAATTGAAGGAGGGTAGGTGTTTGGGCTCTTAGGCTCATGCAACATGCGATTATTTGTTCATGTTTACTTAAAACACGTTTTATTAACCTAATCGGTTGGAAAAGATTGCTCTTTTTTCGAACTACTCGATTCCCGGATCGGTGGGCCCCGTCACTACGTCTATAAGCCCTCGTATTCCACCCGTATTTCGACCTCCCAGGCGGACGGCCCGGGCGAGGGTCCTATAGGGCAAGCGGGTCCCACCGACCGAAAGAAAAATGATCCTAAAAGTCTGGCGGGTAATCGAGTCTTAACGAGCATTCGATGTAAATTACGGACAAAGCTGACGTCAAAAGTCAAGATCATGTCCGAGGGCTCGACGAAAAGTCGGCATGATTTGGACCGATAAACGTCCACAATTGATCTTGACTTGTCGTCGCTAAGCCGTAATTAGGCATGGAATAATCATTAATCCTTGATGACTCAGTGTCAATGCCGGGAGTCAATGTATAATTTGTGCGCCGAGCCGAAGTCAAGGCGCCTGGTCAATATCTGTCAAAGTCTGCGGCGGAAAACCGGCAGAACTTCGACTGATTAGGGTCCCCGAAAGATATTGAGTAGGTATGCCGACAAAGGCTTGAAAGGAAAGGTCTATACACAGACAGGGCATGACACAGACCAGACTAAAAACCAACCGGGTCTCGGACAAAGTGTGTCACGGACAAGTGCATGGTCGACACGAGGCTCCACGGGATGTTTGGGTAGTCCCGTGCTCATCCGAGAGGCGTAATAAGACCAAACGGACCGCGACAAGGATTTCCCGGGTTAGGGACGTAGTGTGCAAAGGTACGGTCACGTGCGCGTAGTGTGCAAGCAGTCTATATTCTTTTTCTGAGTAAAATAGGAATTTTTTTTTATGTGTCTTAAAAAGGCATGATGCATGATTTTTTTTTGAATTTTTTTTTTTTGAAAATTTTTTTTTTTGAAAATTTTATGAACACATAAGCACATAAGCACAAAAATTCCGACAGTTAGGGACATTATTCCGACAGTCAAAATTTTGACTTTTCCGAGGCGGCCAAAAACAAACACGAAAACTGTGCAAAAATCAACACACACAAAGCAAAGGATTTTCAAATGTTGAGACGGAAGCTTGACCCTCAAAAGCTTTTCTTTTTTTTTTTGAAAATAATGATACCGGTACGTGGGATTGTTAGACCACAATTTATCCCCGACTCGTGTTAGGAGGCGATAACGGGAAGTTTAATGGTTTCCACCAATATACCAAATATCATTTTTTTTAGAAAAAGCTTAAATTTCCCCAGCAGAGTCGCCACTGTGATGTACCCGATTTTTTTTTGAAAATCAAAACGGAGTCTCCACGCCATTTTTGTTTTAAGGGCCAAAACTTTGAAAAAAGCCCGAGATCAGAAATTTAGGTTCGGAGGTCACGTTACGTGCCGGGAAGGACGTTAGTGTGCACCCGGAACGCCTCGTAAAAACGAGTCTTCCAAACATTCAAAATCCTTTGTTGTGTGTGTGTGTGTGTGTATGTGTTTTAGCCAAAATAAGTTGAAACTGAGGTAAGTAAAAATTGGGAACTCTTTTTAAGGCTTTAAACTGATCCCATGATTTTTTGGGTGATTTTTGGGTTGATATTTGGAACTCAAAAGATTTTTGGAAGTTGAAAACCATTTCTGCCAGAATGAAAAAAGCAGTTGACCCTTGACTTTGAAATGGACTTTAGGGCTTGAAAACTCCATAATCTGGGAAAAGTCCGGGAATGAAAAATGTTCAAAACACCTTAAAAAAGGTTTCTGTAAAAGAAATTTTCATTTTGGAGATGATTTGAGGGGTCAAAACCTTCTGGAAATCTCAGATCTGAAATCTGGATTTCCAGAAGCTGATGAACTGGCCTCTAAAAGAAAAATTGAAAAAAGGAGTTTTACTCACGCAAAAAAATAAATTAAAAATATTTCTGGAAAGCTCTGGATGTTGGCTACAAAAAGTATTTTGTAGTCAACACCCAATTACAAGTTTTACTGGGTCCAAAAAATAGGAAAATGGACTGAGTTCTCAGAACAATGCTACTGGACAGCAAGATGTTCTTGAGGAGAAATGTGATTTTTGGGGGGTTTGCATCTATGTTCACCCCATTTTCATCCCTAGACTTGATTCCACTACCTTGTGTTAAGTGGTTATCATATTCAAGTCATCCTTGGGGAATTTATGGGGTTGAAACATGTCCTTTGCAAAGGGAAAGGGGGTTTTGTAAAGATGAAACCAAGGAGAAAGAATTGACTAAAGATCTAAAATGTGGACCACTTGAGATGGTCATTCATGAAGATGAACTTCAAGATGACCATCTTAGGTCAAAACTCAAGTTAAACTAGACATAAAATAAGTCAAAGTAAGAAGAACAAGATGATCAAGAGATCAAAAGAGAATTTTAGGGTTTTGAGAAGGAGGGCTTTACCAATGGTGACACCCTATCTTCCTAGGCTTGGAATTTGACTTGAGGAGTATCAAGATTTGGTGTTTGGCTTGAGGAGTATCAAGGTTTGATGTTTGGATTTGTGTTTGGAGTGAGATTGGGAAAGATTCAAGAGAAAATGGTGGCAATCAAGGGATTCCCACTGTTTTCTCTATATTTCGCCGTAACTTCGTTGCTATGATCAAATTGTCTTGTGTAAACTGAGAGAGAGGAGGGTTCAATTTATAGCCCTCTGTGAGGAGCAAACATATCCGCGCGGACAAGGATCGACGCGTGCACCGTTCATCCGCTACAGCTTGCCGGCTTTTGGGACAGAAGAATAATCTTTTAAAATTCAAACCGAAGCCGTTTTTTCAACTTTCTTAATTCGGATTTTTCTAATTTCTTTTGCTTTTTGAGATCCTTTTCTTGGTTTAACTTAAAATGGCAATGCCCATTTTACCCTTACTTTGTTAGAAAAGTTAGGAATGTTAGGAATGTTAGTAATGTTATAACTTTCGTTAATTTTCTAACGAAAATGCTAACAAGCTCAAATTGGAGCACTTACAGCAATACAAAAATAACATCAATTAAATCAGCATAAATCTTACCGTGGGGTGGATCGGAGGTGTCGGCGGCGCAAGGTTGTGGGAACTTGGAAGAAGAGAAGACCGGCCACTGAGAGCGACGCCAAACAACGGAACGCGAGTGGAGAGCGACTGAGCGAGAACGTCGGCCACTGAGAGTCTGAGAGAAGAAAGAAAAGACTTTTTAGTTTTTAGGGTTTGATTTTTTTTAATTTTGTTTATATGTATATAATAATATATATTTTATATTTTTTTAAATAAATAAGTCGGTATTTTGGTATACCAACCGATTCCACTTCTATATACCACGTACCAACCATTTTCATAAATTGGTACGGTACTACTGTTCGGTTGAAACCTAACGGTTTATTTTATATCCGCATGCGCACGGGCTATTGTAATATAGCGGGTGCAAGTACGAGTCGATCCCACAGAGACAGGGTTTACTTTGGGATGATATTTGTCTTTATAAAAATATATAGATAAAATGATTGGGGGAAGATAGGAATTTGTAAGATAACATACTAGGAAGATATATAAACTACTCTAACATATAATGATAGTATTCTCGGGATTGAAAACAAATAAATATGCTTTAGATAAAGGCTTTTATCAAAATAACAAGGATGGTACGTTAGGCCTACACTACTTCGGGTTAAGACAGTAGCGTTTGTATCCTTCACTAATCATGCCCTAACTGTTTGAGATTTCCGTTTATGGTGCTCCCGCCCTGTCACAAACAGGCATTCCGGCTTAACTCTAGCTGACCACAATTAGAAAGAATCCATTAAGATCGAAAGTCAACGTACTTTTTATTCAAAGAACACCCCTAGGCCGTTGAACTACTCTCGTGATCAATGAAACCTAGTTCCTTCATATGGTTCCTTCAATCAAAATTCTCCGCTAGGTACTTCTCTCAATTGACTAGGGTTCCACAAATATAAACGTATTCATATTTGCAAGCAATTCAAGAATAATATGAAAAAATTGTTTTAAGATGAAAGTGTCAAATCAAGGATGATACGCTAAGTTGTGCTAACTAGCACATGTATTTAAGACCCACCGGCCTTTCTCTCGAGGGTTCGACTTAGTGTAATCCCGTTCGGGCCACGCGCGGGAAATCCGACTCACCTCTCGAGGGTACCAAATAAATCAAAAATACCATTTAAGTCTTATCATCTCACGTATTTTCCACTAAAGGATCATCCCTAGGTCTTTAAATCACTTTGTGTAATTTATTGACCTAGTTCAATTCTTAGAGTTCCGTTAATCAATGTTTTTCATTTGATCAACTGAGGTTATACAATTAAAGACGTCTCCCTAATTGCAAGCATTAAGATTTACAAGAAGAGAATTAAGTTATCGAGTTTCCAACTCCGAGAAATGGAAAATTACTCAAACCATTGAAATAATAAAAAGAAGCAAGTAAAGAAATAAAGATAAGTGAAGAAATACTTATTCATAATAAGAGAGACAATGGCTGGAGATAATCTTCATTCACAATCTTCAAGAGTATACAAGACTTGTCACCAATCATTGATACACCTTGAACATCGTGTATAAATTGCTAGAGTAATTTTGCTATACATTCTAAGTATGATATGATCCTTTCTAAATGTATTTATGACCATTTTCGGATTTTCTGAATATCTAAAACTGATTACAAAGGTTTCTTATATAAGCATTTGAGTGAAGGGTTGGATCCCTTCAAAAAGCTTCAAATGAAAAGGTGCCTTTTCACAGCAACAGCAGGTGCACGGCCGCTCCAGCTTGCACGGCCGCACTACTTTATAGCGCACGGCCGCTCCACTTTATAGCGCACGGCCGCTCCAGTGAACTTTTGGCAATTTTGGCTTTGACCGAGGGTTTGCATGGCCACTCCACTTTATAGCGCACGGCCGCTCCAGTGGCTTTTTGGCCTGGATGATCACTTTGAAGTTGTCCCTTCCATGGCTTTTGATCTCTTAGATATGTCCCAACTTCATTTGCTCGAAAAATGGACCCTAATACCTGTAAAAACGCTCAAATATACCAACAAGCATAAAATCCCAAATATAGAATAAAAGAAGCTAAATTATACTAGATTAAGACTAAATGATAATAAAAACTAAGTAAATGATAAATAAATAATGCTATAAATGACTATATAAAAGTCACTTATCATACTCCCCCACACTTAAACCTTGCTTGTCCTCAAGCAAGTCTAGGATAAAAAAAAGATGGAGAGGGAAAAAATTGCAAATGATAAAAACATACAGTTGGATCCCTTAGAAAATAAATAAATGTTGCAAGCCTTATTGCCATGAAGATTTTGTCTTTCTTTTATCTTCTCAAACTTTTTATAACCTTAGATTATTTAGAAAGAGATTTAGGAAGATTTTTAAGAGAGTAATCTTGGAAAACAATAAATCATTATAACATAAATGAGATTCGATGAAGCAAAGCATAATTTAGAAAAGATGAACTTTTGGATCACAAGCTTGGCATATAAAGATACTTTTACTTTTCAAGAGTGTTTTTGTGAAAAATATTATTGCTTGAAAGTGTACAAAATAATGATCATTTTATTCACAAGTTAGAAGTATTCAAAGATTTGACATATACTTTTGAATCACAAGGATGGAGATGGATGATGATAGTGGAAAATCTTATCAAGGCTTTAAACAACTTTATCTTTCTTTTGTACGTGTTAATTTTTATTTTTTTTTTTTTTTTTTTGCAAAAGACCTTTAGTAATTTTCGATCCTTTCAAGTAGGAGACATTGTGGCTGCGAACCCCATGTTCCTAATACTTAGATCAAAAATACTTTGGATATTATTTTCATTTGGCAAGGAAGCATCGTCGCATCGAACGCCGTGCCCCGAGTTACTTAGGAAGTAATAAATTTCTTTTTGCTTTTAAGGCTTGGGTGACTAAGTCACTCCTTTTTTAGTAAGATAAAGTGCCTAGCCTTGATCTCGATTAGTGGAAATGGAAAGATGGATTTTCATAAGGGGTTGTGATTCAAAAAGATGTAAAACACCTATGAATATTCCTAAAAAGGAAAAAATCAAAATTTAGAATGTACACGTTTGAAGAAACAATTCATAAGTCTTCACAAACTTTTAAAACAACCAAAAGCTCAAGATGATCGGAAAATTTCAAAATTATAAGTATGCTTTCCTTTACAAAATCCTATATAATGCTATATTGATTTATGATGCCTTAATTACTTCCTAGAAAGTATCCCCAAGTTCTTTCCTAATGATTCAAAGATTATATAAAAATAAGAGAAGGAAAGAAAATATATTATCTAAGGCAATACGCAAGCATAGAAAGGAGCAATCATAGGGATTTTTTTTTTTTTTGAAATTTTTTTTTTCAAAGAAAAATAGTATGTAATAATGAAAATAAAATAAAACGGATACGAGGAATCCTCCCCCACACTTGAAATTAACATTGTCCTCAATGTTTCAAGGACAATATGAAAAACAAGTCAAAGATGAGGGTGGAGGAAATGAAAGATGAACTTACAAAAGATGGTGCTTTTAAGAGAGGGTTGATACGAAATATGATCGACTTCATATTCGTATGCAGTGTAAAGTGCACGGCTTGCATCTCTTTGTTCATCATTTTTTTCAAATATCTACAAAATAGAGTTAGTACATAATAATAATAATAAAAATAAAAATATAGATAAAATAAAATAAAATAAAAAATATAAATAATAAAGACAAATATCAAAAAGTAAACCGTTGTCCCCGTCAACGGCGCCAAAAACTTGTTCGGTCGAAACCTAACGGTTTATTTTATATCCGCAAGCGCACGGGCTATTGTAATATAGCGGGTGCAAGTACGAGTCGATCCCACAGAGACAGGGTTTACTTTGGGATGATATTTGTCTTTATAAAAATATATAGATAAAATGATTGGGGGAAGATAGGAATTTGTAAGATAACATACTAGGAAGATATATAAACTACTCTAACATATAATGATAGTATTCTCGGGATTGAAAACAAATAAATATGCTTTAGATAAAGGCTTTTATCAAAATAACAAGGATGGTACGTTAGGCCTACACTACTTCGGGTTAAGACAGTAGCGTTTGTATCCTTCACTAATCATGCCCTAACTGTTTGAGATTTCCGTTTATGGTGCTCCCGCCCTGTCACAAACGGGCATTCCGGCTTAACTCTAGCTGACCACAATTAGAAAGAATCCATTAAGATCGAAAGTCAATGTACTTTTTATTCAAAGAACACCCCTAGGCCGTTGAACTACTCTCGTGATCAATGAAACCTAGTTCCTTCATATGGTTCCTTCAATCGAAATTCTCCGCTAGGTACTTCTCTCAATTGACTAGGGTTCCACAAATATAAACGTATTCATATTTGCAAGCAATTCAAGAATAATATGAAAAAATTGTTTTAAGATGAAAGTGTCAAATCAAGGATGATACGCTAAGTTGTGCTAACTAGCACATGTATTTAAGACCCACCGGCCTTTCTCTCGAGGGTTCGACTTAGTGTAATCCCGTTCGTCACGCGGGAAATCCGACTCAGCTCTCGAGGGTACCAAATAAATCAAAAATACCATTTAAGTCTTATCATCTCACGTATTTTCCACTAAAGGATCATCCCTAGGTCTTTAAATCACTTTGTGTAATTTATTGACCTAGTTCAATTCTTAGAGTTCCGTTAATCAATGTTTTTCATTTGATCAACTGAGGTTATACAATTAAAGACGTCTCCCTAATTGCAAGCATTAAGATTTACAAGAAGAGAATTAAGTTATCGAGTTTCCAACTCCGAGAAATGGAAGATTACTCAAACCATTGAAATAATAAAAAGAAGCAAGTAAAGAAATAAAGATAAGTGAAGAAATACTTATTCATAATAAGAGAGACAATGGCTGGAGATAATCTTCATTCACAATCTTCAAGAGTATACAAGACTTGTCACCAATCATTGATACACCTTGAACATCGTGTATAAATTGCTAGAGTAATTTTGCTATACATTCTAAGTATGATATGATCCTTTCTAAATGTATTTATGACCATTTTCGGATTTTCTGAATATCTAAAACTGATTACAAAGGTTTCTTATATAAGCATTTGAGTGAAGGGTTGGATCCCTTCAAAAAGCTTCAAATGAAAAGGTGCCTTTTCACAGCAACAGCAGGTGCACGGCCGCTCCAGCTTGCACGGCCGCACTACTTTATAGCGCACGGCCGCTCCACTTTATAGCGCACGGCCGCTCCAGTGAACTTTTGGCAATTTTGGCTTTGACCGAGGGTTTGCATGGCCACTCCACTTTATAGCGCACGGCCGCTCCAGTGGCTTTTTGGCCTGGATGATCACTTTGAAGTTGTCCCTTCCATGGCTTTTGATCTCTTAGATATGTCCCAACTTCATTTGCTCG
Source organism: Adenophora triphylla var. japonica (assembly GCA_022495995.1). Taxonomy (NCBI): domain Eukaryota; kingdom Viridiplantae; phylum Streptophyta; class Magnoliopsida; order Asterales; family Campanulaceae; genus Adenophora; species Adenophora triphylla. The sequence continues at coordinate 651,428 of JAFEMH010000287.1, read as the reverse complement.
AAAAATGGACCCTAATACCTGTAAAAACGCTCAAATATACCAACAAGCATAAAATCCCAAATATAGAATAAAAGAAGCTAAATTATACTAGATTAAGACTAAATGATAATAAAAACTAAGTAAATGATAAATAAATAATGCTATAAATGACTATATAAAAGTCACTTATCATACTCCCCCACACTTAAACCTTGCTTGTCCTCAAGCAAGTCTAGGATAAAAAAAAGATGGAGAGGGAAAAAATTGCAAATGATAAAAACATACAGTTGGATCCCTTAGAAAATAAATAAATGTTGCAAGCCTTATTGCCATGAAGATTTTGTCTTTCTTTTATCTTCTCAAACTTTTTATAACCTTAGATTATTTAGAAAGAGATTTAGGAAGATTTTTAAGAGAGTAATCTTGGAAAACAATAAATCATTATAACATAAATGAGATTCGATGAAGCAAAGCATAATTTAGAAAAGATGAACTTTTGGATCACAAGCTTGGCATATAAAGATACTTTTACTTTTCAAGAGTGTTTTTGTGAAAAATATTATTGCTTGAAAGTGTACAAAATAATGATCATTTTATTCACAAGTTAGAAGTATTCAAAGATTTGACATATACTTTTGAATCACAAGGATGGAGATGGATGATGATAGTGGAAAATCTTATCAAGGCTTTAAACAACTTTATCTTTCTTTTGTACGTGTTAATTTTTTTTTATTTTTTTTGCAAAAGACCTTTAGTAATTTTCGATCCTTTCAAGTAGGAGACATTGTGGCTGCGAACCCCATGTTCCTAATACTTAGATCAAAAATACTTTGGATATTATTTTCATTTGGCAAGGAAGCATCGTCGCATCGAACGCCGTGCCCCGAGTTACTTAGGAAGTAATAAATTTCTTTTTGCTTTTAAGGCTTGGTGACTAAGTCACTCCTTTTTTAGTAAGATAAAGTGCCTAGCCTTGATTCGATTAGTGGAAATGGAAAGATGGATTTTCATAAGGGGTTGTGATTCAAAAAGATGTAAAACACCTATGAATATTCCTAAAAAGGAAAAAATCAAAAATTTAGAATGTACACGTTTGAAGAAACAATTCATAAGTCTTCACAAACTTTTAAAACAACCAAAAGCTCAAGATGATCGGAAAATTTCAAAATTATAAGTATGCTTTCCTTTACAAAATCCTATATAATGCTATATTGATTTATGATGCCTTAATTACTTCCTAGAAAGTATCCCCAAGTTCTTTCCTAATGATTCAAAGATTATATAAAAATAAGAGAAGGAAAGAAAATATATTATCTAAGGCAATAAGCAAGCATAAAAATGAGCAATCATAGGGATTTTTTTTTTTTTTTTAATTTTTTTTTTTCAAAGAAAAATAGTATGTAATAATGAAAATAAAATAAAAAACGGATACGAGGAATCCTCCCCCACACTTGAAATTAACATTGTCCTCAATGTTTCAAGGACAATATGAAAAACAAGTCAAAGATGAGGGTGGAGGAAATGAAAGATGAACTTACAAAAGATGGTGCTTTTAAGAGAGGGTTGATACGAAATATGATCGACTTCATATTCGTATGCATTGTAAAGTGCACGGCTTGCATCTCTTGTTCATCATTTTTTTTCAAATATCTACAAAATAGAGTTAGTACATAATAATAATAATAAAAATAAAAATATAGATAAAATAAAATAAAATAAAAAATATAAATAATAAAGACAAATATCAAAAAGTAAACCGTTGTCCCCGTCAACGGCGCCAAAAACTTGTTCGGTCGAAACCTAACGGTTTATTTTATATCCGCAAGCGCACGGGCTATTGTAATATAGCGGGTGCAAGTACGAGTCGATCCCACAGAGACAGGGTTTACTTTGGGATGATATTTGTCTTTATAAAAATATATAGATAAAATGATTGGGGGAAGATAGGAATTTGTAAGATAACATACTAGGAAGATATATAAACTACTCTAACATATAATGATAGTATTCTCGGGATTGAAAACAAATAAATATGCTTTAGATAAAGGCTTTTATCAAAATAACAAGGATGGTACGTTAGGCCTACACTACTTCGGGTTAAGACAGTAGCGTTTGTATCCTTCACTAATCATGCCCTAACTGTTTGAGATTTCCGTTTATGGTGCTCCCGCCCTGTCACAAACGGGCATTCCGGCTTAACTCTAGCTGACCACAATTAGAAAGAATCCATTAAGATCGAAAGTCAACGTACTTTTTATTCAAAGAACACCCCTAGGCCGTTGAACTACTCTCGTGATCAATGAAACCTAGTTCCTTCATATGGTTCCTTCAATCGAAATTCTCCGCTAGGTACTTCTCTCAATTGACTAGGGTTCCAAAAATATAAACGTATTCATATTTGCAAGCAATTCAAGAATAATATGAAAAAATTGTTTTAAGATGAAAGTGCCAAGTCAAGGATGATACGCTAAGTTGTGCTAACTAGCACATATATTTAAGACCCACCGGCCTTTCTCTCGAGGGTTCGACTTAGTGTAATCCCGTTCGTCACGCGGGAAATCCGACTCAGCTCTCGAGGGTACCAAATAAATCAAAAATACCATTTAAGTCTTATCATCTCACGTATTTTCCACTAAAGGATCATCCCTAGGTCTTTAAATCACTTTGTGTAATTTATTGACCTAGTTCAATTCTTAGAGTTCCGTTAATCAATGTTTTTCATTTGATCAACTGAGGTTATACAATTAAAGACGTCTCCCTAATTGCAAGCATTAAGATTTACAAGAAGAGAATTGAAATGACATATAGAAGAAGCAATGAATATAAGTTATCGAGTTTCCAACTCCGAGAAATGGAAGATTACTCAAACCATTGAAATAATAAAAAGAAGCAAGTAAAGAAATAAAGATAAGGGAAGAAATACTTATTCATAATAAGAGAGACAATGGCTGGAGATAATCTTCATTCACAATCTTCAAGAGTACACAAGACTTGTCACCAATCATTGATACACCTTGAACATCGTGTATAAATTGCTAGAGTAATTTTGCTATACATTCTAAGTATGATATGATCCTTTCTAAATGTATTTATGACCATTTTCGGATTTTCTGGATATCTAAAACTGATTACAAAGGTGTCTTATATAAGCATTTGAGTGAAGGGTTGGATCCCTTCAAAAAACTTCAAATGAAAAGGTGCCTTTTCACAGCAACAGCAGGTGCACGGCCGCTCCACTTTATAGCGCACGGCCGCTCCAGCTTGCACGGCCGCTCCACTTTATAGCGCACGGCCGCTCCACTTTATAGCGCACGGCCGCTCCAGTGAACTTTTGGCAATTTTGGCTTTGACCGAGGGTTTGCATGGCCACTCCACTTTATAGCGCACGACCGCTCCAGTGGCTTTTTGGCCTGGATGATCACTTTGAAGTTGTTCCTTCCATGGCTTTTGATCTCTTAGATATGTCCCAACTTCATTTGCTCGAAAAATGGACCCTAATACCTGTAAAAACGCTCAAATATACCAACAAGCATAAAATCCCAAATATAGAATAAAAGAAGCTAAATTATACTAGATTAAGACTAAATGATAATAAAAACTAAGTAAATGATAAATAAATAATGCTATAAATGACTATATAAAAGTCACTTATGAACTACCGTACCGAAAATTCGGTATACCGATTCCACTGTACCAATTACAATTGGTACGGTTGGTATATGGATTGGTTGGTACGGAAGAGTACCATTTGCCAGCCCTAAAAACCGTTGGTGAAGGTTTTGATCTTCTCCTTGTTCTAGGCCTTTGTGATGAATCAACGATTGAAGTCTTCAAACTTTTGGTGATAACTTAATCACCCTCTATCGATAATTCACACGCGAACGGACCAAGAACGCTTCTTGATTGATTGCTAGATGATCTCCGATTATTGAAACGATTTTCAATAATCAATGGCTAAAAGTGTTTTTGATCTTTGATTCTTAATCTAGATCGCAATTTTAGTGTTTCATAAACCCCAAAATTACATGTGTTTTTGGCTGACCAAAGGATTGTATTTATATCAAATATAAATTCCTAACAAATAGGAAAGAATCCTTGTCAAAAACCAAAACCAAATCTGCCAAGGAAAACGTGTACGGACAGATTTTGACCGCTGGCACGAGTCGTGCTCAAGAGCACGAGTCGTGCCCAGTGGCAAAGTATGTCGCGCTACACACTTAGCCAGTTAACCAGTTTTGCAGATCAAAGGGCACGAGTCGTGCCTAAGGGCACGAGTCGTGAGCACGACTCTTCCCGTAGGCCATGAGTCGTCCCTTAATGATTACTCTCTGATACAGTCGTCCCTTCACAAGGCACGACTTGGGCCAAAGCAGGACGAGTCATCCCCTGAGCCCAGATTTCACCCTTTTAGCCATTTTCAATCCGTTCTTTTGTGTGTGACCCTTTAGGAATTATATTTTATGTTGATAGTGAGTTGAAACATCAACCTCACAAGACATAAGTGACTTCTAGCAAATCATTATGTCCACCCAATTAAATATAACATCAAAGCTTGATTTCTGTGATAATCAAATGTCACAATCCCTTTGTCCACGATGTCAAATTGAACATGAGTCATGGTCTATGTCAACTCATTCCGTTCAATGCTTTCTCGATTCTGAATATGTTGATAATCCAAATGCATTTGATCTATTAAATCACTTGAGTGTGGCCACACATTTCATCAACACTATTCATCGAGGGGTCCAAGCAAACATCTCTCTCAACGAGAGGGACAAATCCCATCTTGACTTATCATTCTTCCCTACAAGAATCCAATCGTGCCAACATAGCCCTTATTGCTATCCAATTAAAGATAGTGTTAGACTATATCAAACACAATGTTCATCATGTGGAAGACGATGATGATCTCAGGTTCAAAGGATTCAATGACACAACTATCATGAAATTTAATCATGACAACAGACCATGTCATAAATCTCATAAGTAGGTCATGTCCAATACTTGTTCTCTAGCAAGTATCCATAAGTGTAATGTGCATCTCATGCATATAATCATCTCCATGATTATCCATTACCAACTTACACTAGTTATTCATAATAACTAGGGACGCAGTTCAATATAATAAACATATAAACATATAATGAACCAAATAAACTTTCTCTATAATAAATGATAAAGACGATTACATAACGGAATTGATGATCAGTCATAATTATCAACGGCCTAGGGCATAACACCAACATGTGTGTGTGTGTACTAATGCATACATAGTAACATAGATAGATACATGCATACACATACATGCATTGATACACATATATGTGTAGTGTGTACCAATGCATGTATAGATACATGCATTGATACACATATATGTGTGTGTGTGTAGTGTGTACCAATGCATGTATAGATACATGCACTGATATACATATATGTGTGTGTGTATCAATGAATACACATATATGTGTGTGTGTGTACCAATGTATACATAGTAACATAGATAGATACATGCATACACATACATGCATTGATACACATATATATGTGTGTGTGTGTACCAATGCATGTATAGTAACATAGATACATAGATAGATACATGCATACACATATATATGATATATGTGTACGCATGTATCTATCTTTGTATCTATCTAAGACTATGTATGCATTGATACACACACACTGACACATACACATCTATCTTTGTATCTATCTATGTATGCATTGATACACACACACATATATGTGTATCAATGCATGCATGTATCTATATATGTATGCATTGGTACACACACATATATGTGTATCAATGCATGTATATATCTTTGTATCTATCTATGTATGCATTGATAGATATACATGTATTTATATAAACACATATCTATATATACATACATGCATTGATACACATATATGTGTATGTGTATCAATGCATACATAGATACATGTATACACATATATGTATATCCACATATATGTTTTTATATAAATACATATTTATATATACACACACATAGATACAAAGATAGATACATGCATACACATATATGTATATGAGATTTGGGATGCAGTAATAAGCATTATTAATATTTCTTTTAAAAATTAAATTTATATTATTGTTAATAAGTATTTTTTTATAATTTATTAATATCAATTATTACTTAGGTATATTAATATTTCTCAGAAGTTTAAATTATTAAATTAATATTATCAATAAATTAGTATTTTTAGGCATTATTGTTTTAGGATTTAGAGCGAAATTCAAGGCTTATATATATTAATATTTCTTAGAAGTTTAAATTATTTTATTGTTTTAAATATTTTTTCTATATTATTATCATAATTTTTATTTATTATATATTATTCAATTATTATTTTGAAAAGTTAATTTTTAATCGAAAAATAATAAAAATTAGCCGATATCCCACATCGAAAGAAAACATAAGCCTTGGTCTAGGCCTTGACCTTTATCCCACATGAAAAGAAAACTAAAGTAAATGGCTTGCATTGCCTTGGCTCGGCCGGCCGACCGGCCTTGGCCTTGGGGCCTTGGCATTTTATCTCACATGGAAAAAAAAATGGATTGCCTTGTTATATAAGGAGAAGCCAAGGTGAGCATGAATATCCGTGGCATTTTTAATGGCCGGCTTGGCCTTGGCTAGCCGTGGCCGTGAACTTGGAATTTTTTTTTTAAAAAAGGCCTTCAATTAACCGTTTTAACCGGATTAACCGTGTTAAACGGTTATAACCGTTAACCGTATAACCATAACCGTTAGTACATGGTTAACAGTTAGGTTACGGTTAAGACTTAACGGTTTTTTTAACCGGCGGTTATAACCGTTAATCGACGGTTATAACCGGATGAACACGTCTACACTCATCATCTCCTAGGTTCGATTCATTAATGTCTTTGGACAATTGCACAAGGTCCTGAGATACTTTGAGAGCACTTGCAAGAGCCATTGAGTTTGCTCTGCTAGCCTCTTGTACCCCAAGATTCAATTCAAAATTTGTCAAAATACCTAGGATAGTATCAAGTCCAACAGTTTGGACATCCTGAGTCTCTTAAATCACAGAGATTTTCATGTTAAACTTTTCAGGGAGGGTTCTGAGTACTTTGCTAACAAGTCTCGCATTAGAGATATATTCACCAAATGAAAAGGATTCATTAGAGATGTCCAATATCTTTGCAGAGTACTCTTTTATTGTTTCATTTTCTCCCATCCTTAAAGTTTCAAATTTAGACATCAAAGTTCTCAACTTAGTTTTCCTAACACTAGCCGGTCCTTCACAATGAAGTTTAAGTATGTCCCACGCGGTTTTGGCAACCGTTTGAGTTGAGAACAAACTGTACATATGAGGATCCACATGGTCTGAGATTGCTCACATTGCCTTAGCATTTTAATTGGCCAATGCGATTTCCTCAAGAGTCCAAGTTTCTAGGGGTTTAGGATCATAGTTTCTCTCTTCCTTGCCATCAGATGTGGCTGGGGTAAGTTCAATTACAGGTGTAGTATAGCCATTAACAAGGCTTACCTACGCACGATGATCAATATACTTTATATGCATGATCATTTTCGCTTTCCAAATGGTATAGTTAGAACCATTTAGAGTTGGCGGTTTATTACGATTATGTTGACAGTCCATCTTGGCTACTTTCAAGGATCGATCTCAGTTGAGTCGAGAGCAGGCTCTGATACCAATTGAAAGTTTTGTAGCTAGGACTGTTCACAGTTGTGAACAGACTTGTGTGTACAGTTGTGCACACAAGTGTCAACACAACAAACTTAACAACTACTTTCCAGAAAATGTAAAAAGAAATAGCAGAATGTAAAATGCAGCGAAATTAAAACTTCAGCAAGAAACTTCTTGCTGGAAACTTTTCATAAACTACAACTTGTTTTGAACACAAGTTGTATAACAAGCACGCGGGGTCTTAGCCTGATGGTTAGAGTTCATGGCTTCCAACCTGGAGGTCATGGGTTCGATTCCCCTACCAGTGGTTAGAGGGAATGACATTGCCCTCCCTAGCATAGCTAGGCGCCTCTGTGAAGTGCATCAAGGGGGGAGAGGTGAAATGTGTTGATCCCCTTCTTTAAAAAAAAAAAAAAGTTGTATAACAAACACATACAATGAAAAGTAAATGAAATACAAAAGATCAAACTAAGTTCAAGACTATGAACTCTATCAAACACTAAACAACCTTGATAAAACACTATCGATTTTTCAAGGTACAAACACAATTCACTCAATGATATATCACTCAATGAAGCTTGGTGTAATTCTCTGAAAATCGGGTAAAGAATGAAGGGGATGTCGTCTTCCTTTTATAAGTCATTGACTCCTAGTTTGGCAAGGAGTCAATCATTCCTTGACATCCGAAATACTAGGTGCCAATCTTTATCTTCTCAATCAGTCCTTCCTTAATAGATTACCTAAAATAACACAAACACTAACTAAACAATACAATGTTAATTGTTAGTCAAATATTCACAATTAAACCTACTCTATTTATGTACTAAGATTATATTAAATTTAATATCCGAAACACAAATATATTAGGAAATAATGTGGAGTATTTTCATACTCTTTCAATAATAATGGTTGTCGACCAAATTCTTTAACGAAAATGTTTCAATGAAGCTCTTTATTAATTTTTCAAATAACTTACTCAAACCGATGGTACAAGCAATACAAGCCTGATTACAAATCAATCCTTGTTTACTTATGTGCTCCAAACATCTCATCTCAAGAACTGCATACAATTTGGCACTAGTTCAACGATTTATAGAGTAAAATCAAGCAAATCAAACAACCAAGAACAGTTAAATCATACAATTGTAAATGAGTGTCGGTGCATTATTAATAAAGTGTCGATGATATTAGTGTTAAAAAGTGTTAGTGCGCAGGTGTGTTTGAATGTCATTACAAGTGTAAAAGAGTTTCAGTGCAAGTATATAAAGTTCGGTATTGGTGTAAAAAGCAGGGGCGGACCCAGGACAAAAATGGAGGGGGTTCACACATTACATTTACCAAAAACTTCAAATAATTAATTGTTTGTTTCATACTAAGCGTCTGTTTTTGGCCAAGGGGGGTGGGCAAATTGGTAAGTGTGGGGGGTGCACTTAGTACTATTTTTTTTTTATTTATTTTTTTTGCAGGTCAACCTTGACTTTGGGGGGTTCCCCTCCACCCCCTTGGATAAGGGTGTGTCCGCCCCTGGTAAAAAGTGTCAGTGTTATGTAAAAAAATGACAGTATTGGTATAAAAAAGTATCAATGTTAGTGTAAAAAAGTTTCAGTACATGTGTGTTTGAGTGGCAGCGTAAAAGAGTGTCAGTGTTATTGTAAAAAAGTTCCAGTGTACTATGTGTTAAAAAATGCCGGTTCGCTTGTTAAAAATTGTCGGTTCGTGTGTTAAAAAGTACATGCGTTTTGAGTGCCCGTTCGTGTGTTATTGCTTACCAACGATAGTGTTAAAGAGTATCAGTATTAGTGTTAAAAAGTGACATCGCATGTGTGTTTAAGTGTCAGTACAAGTACAGTGCATGGTAAAAGAGTGTTAGTGTACAAAAAATGCGAGTGTTGTTATTAAAGAGTGCTTAGTGCATGCATCAGATAGTGTTAAATAATTTAATATATATACTGGCAGTTTTAAAGCCATGCACCGTCAGTATAAAATTCACCTTCACCGGCAATCATGACCTCCAACACTGGCACTCATAAACTTTAATAATAGCATTTTTTTTATAATCAATACTGGCGCACGTTTTATATCTAACTCTGACACTTTTTACTTGCAACAATGGCTTTCTATGTGTAATATTGATAATATTTTAACGCCTTATGTTTACACGAGAGACAGAGGTGGATGTGCCAAGACTAATTTGAGCTTTACCGTAGTAAATGTTGTGTTTAGTATACATGTCATGGAACAAGTCTTTTTTTTCCAGCAAAATCCACTAATTGAAATCAGGCCCACGATAATAAATGCAACAAAAACAGATACTCGTATGAAGGAATCAACCAGCTGTGGGTTGGCTTTTGGTTGGACGAACAAAAGACTGAAGGACGACTGCGGCTTGCCAAGCGTCGGAAAAAGAGTTGCTTCTCTTTTAAACCTAGCCATGCGCTATTTTAAAAAACCCGTTTTTTTTTTTTTAAAGCTATAGAGCAATTGCATCAATGACTTTTAGGAAATGGCATGGCTGATGTGGCGGGCATGACTCTCCCAACCATGACTTTAGAAAAGTCATGGATAACCAAAGTGGCCTTGGCCCAGTGGTATGTTGGTGACTTCCCGAAGGGGAGGTCACCGGTTCGATTCCTCTCAAGGGGAATTTCTGTGGTTAATTCATTCCTTGGGTTTCATGGTCCTTTGGAGCTCCCCGGGGCACATCCGTACAGTTAAGGAAGCAGCATTGATGGGCTTGTATCCTCAGTGTGGGGAGTTCGAATCTTGGCAGGAGCAGCTGGAGCAGCCAATTGGTGTTGTAAGAGTGATGTAATTGCCTCGGCAGAGTGGCACTGGAGTGTACCAATCGTGATGTAAGAGTGATGTAAATGCCTTGTAGGATGGCTTCCTTGGGGCTCTGGAGTATAATGGGTGTTGTCACCCTGGCTACATAGGGCACATCCCGCAATTTACCTCCGCCAAAGATATGCGAGGGGCCGCATACAGTGGTTCGGGATTAGTCCGTGGCGAAACTGGGTATCAAAAAAAAAAAAAAGGTCATGGATAACTTTTTTGTTTTTTGTTTTTGCAGGTGACGGGCTTCACGGCATGGGAATGAAGTGGTGGACCAATTATTCACTCACGGATGCACTGTTTTTTTTTTGTTTTTTTTTTGTTTTTTTTTTTAATTATTTATATAATACAATAATTAATAATTATTTATAGTAGTAATAAATGTAATATAAAATGAGTAGGAAAGAGAAAATATGGTGGGATATAATAAAAAGTAGGAGAGAGAAACTGATGATTTTTGTCATGAATTGAGATAAAATTGTTTGGAGTTGTGTTTTTGATAATTGATAACATGGAGCTGAGGTGGAGGAGAGAGAGATGGAAATGAAGTGGTATTGATAAAGATGCTCTTAAGAAAAATGGTTTTTATAAGAATAACTCATAAATATATCCCCTTAAACATTTAAATTGATTGATTTAATGTTCATGAACGGTATAAGCCGAGTTACGAACGTGGTAATGATCGGGCAATACCCAATGTATTGGGCTCAAAATATAATTCATATAATTCTCAATTACGACAAAATGAGTGGACCTTCCCTATCTTTGCTCGTCGTTCCTACTCGTCATTCCCAATATATCAACCTATATATAACAGAGCGTATATTGACTAAGGCATGGAATTCATGTATGCCGACAAGGCACCCTCTCATATGCCGAGCAGGGCATCTAGCAAGGCCGACCTAGGCATCATTAGAGGATGAGGAGCCCTTCATCGATCATCAACAATGTAAGAAAATGGTCATCTCTATCCTTACTCCTCTCTACCTCGACGTCAAATCAGGCCGACCAAGCATCACATGTCGAATAGCGCGCCTGCTAGGCACATGTGCAGAATGATATTACCTCATCCTACTCAAACAAGGATTGTGAGAATTTATAATCCCATGATTATAACCTCCTAACACACAAATTCCTACTCAACATGGACTCTATAAATTCTATGCCTATAAATACAAGCCATAATTCACATTATTTTGGTAACACATCTTTTGACTCTAAACTATTGTCAATTGATTTATCTCTCTAAACACAAATATTTACTCTCAGCCCGGAGGGCATTCGCCGGTGAAGTCCCGACTTAGTCTACGTGTTTGTTCTTCTTTTTCAGGCTATTCAATCATCCAGGATACAACATGCCGCTAGATTTGGGCTGATCCAAACGTTTTTGGCATCATTAGTTTGGTTAAATTGTCGAAAAAAGATTCGTATCATCCGTTGAATAGCTTGAAAATTCTGCTCCATTCTCCTAATCCTAATGGAAGACGGTCATAATGCTAGTGTTACTCCTGATCCGGATAATATTCATGTGGAGGAGACTCATGGCAACACTAGAACTGTTTTTACTTTTAACAATGGGGAACTGCGTCCTCCTCCACCATTGATTGATGGGATGCCGCCCATATAATTGAATCTGCATTTTAGGTGACAGCCAGTTGTGAAAGTGTGCCCCAAATTTTTTGTGTTTATTGGAAATTCACGCGAGTTTGAAGACATCCGGTTTAATTTGAAAAACGGAGTCGCCACGCCATTTTGATTACCTCAAAACTTTGAAAAAGGTTTTATGGGTTCGGAGGTTAAGTTACCCTCGGGAAGAACGGATCGTTGTTCACCCAAGGTGCCTCACTGAGCAAGTCTCCCAAGATCCCATTAATCGTGCTTGCTTGCGTGCTTTCTTGTGTGCATGTGTTTGAAAATAAGGGAGGGAATGTCCTAAGTCGTCTTCCTGACGCATAAACCATTTGTTGGTTGTCGCCGGGATTTCTTGGATTTTATGTATTCGGGATTATGATCCCATCCTCATCTGACTTGTGATCATCGCATTTTTAGACCTTGGGACTTGCGTGATCGAGAGAATGACTCCCTTTATAGTCAAAGATGAGGTTCTTTAGAAATGGAGGGTCCTTAGCCCATCAATCCTACACTTTAAGACGGTCGAGCTCGTATAGATGCTTCATACTCATCTTAAGTGATAATCGGAGATATAGGGTTCAAGATTGTCCCTTTCTAAAGAAATTATGAAACCTTTATGGAAGGAACGATGTAAAGATAGGATCTTTTACACCGGTCTGTTCCAAGGTTGCTAATGGGGACATGGGGGAATGCATGTAAAAATGACATTTTTAATAAAAAATGACATTTTTGGGTTGCAAAGGATGCATTTGAGTTAAAGAAATGATCTTTATTTGCAAATGATGCATAAAGACATAATTTTTATGCAAAGGATGCATTTTATGAAGAAATTGGAATTTGAATATGCAAAGGATGCATGAAGATTGTATTTTGAAAAAAAGCATAGGATGCTAATTTGGGATAAAGATATGATCTTTAATGCATAGGATGCTTGAAAAAGGTTTTCATATGCAAAGGATGCATTTTTATTGTAAAGATTGAATTTTTACATGCAAAGGATGCATGAAGATGACATTTTTATTGAAAAATGGGTTTTTTAGGTGCAAAGGATGCACCTTTGATTCAAAGATTACATCTTTAATGGCAAAGGATGCCTAATGCATGCAAAAGGGGAAAGGGGGTATAAAGATATGATCTTTATAATAAACTACCAAGTCCCAAGCAAGATAATAGCTATGTATGAAATGCAATGAGCAATTATAATCACATAGGGCAATTAGGATGCAAGTTTAGGGCGTGCGAGGTTACCAATGGCTTCCTCTTCTTCTTGGGACGGATCTAGGAGGAGGAATTGATCTTGGGATCTTCAAGGAGGAGGGAGGTAGCTTGGCCTTCTTCTTCACCTTCTTGGACTTCCAAAGAGCTCTTTGGGGGATCTTCTTCAGACATGAGAGTATTATGCTTTTTGTTGGTGATTAAAATAGGTAGAGGAGGGCCTCTATTTATAGGCACTGATAAGGCTAATGAAGCCGTGCGGCCAGAGACCTTGAGCTAATGCACCGTGCGGCATTATCCCTTGTGACTCAAAGATTTTTAGAAACATGCAAGGTGGCAAATTCTAGAGTTTCCTCCCAATTAAGAAAATCGTGTTTCTTAATCGGGAAGCTTCCTTTCAGCCCTTATTTGTTTTGGAACTGCTCCGGAATATTTTCTAACACTAGGAAGGTCCGGGAATTACCGGAAACTTACCAAAATTGCCGGGAAATTTAACCTAAGACATGAGCGATTTGGATACTTACAAGCCCTCGGCAACGTCACTTGCAAGGCGAGCGGGGTTGTCGATAGAAAAGGATCCGATCTCGGCGAATGCCGAGACGGATTGAGAGACCGAGGTGGTCGAGCGGCCGAACCTTCCGGAAGGCTACCTACGTATCCCGAGTGGGAATCAAGCCAGACGTAGTTCGGAAAAGATCCGCTGGGAATGGGGTGTCTTATGTGACGAGTTGGCTGAACCTAAGGTAGGCTACCTGGCGTGATCCTGGAGCGGGAATCAAGCCAGCCGTAGTTTGGAAAAGATCCGCTGAGGAATGGAGAAGAGAAACTGGTCTCTTGCTGGGGAAGTAGAAGAGAAAATGACCTAAGAGGTCAAGCAATTGATCCTACTGGGGATATGCTAGAAGTGACCGATATGGTCAGATATCTAAACCTCTATGAGGGGTTACTTTATCACTGATGAGTGACAAAGAAACAGGGTGACCAAAGTGGTCGGATGGCTGGACCTTTTATGAAAGGCTACCTACGTATCCCGAAGGAATCAAGCCTTGATCGTAGTTCAAGCATCACTAGATAGTTAGGAACGATGTCTAGGATCCTTGAAGGTTTTGACAATTAATGGAGGTTGTCACCTAGTTGACAATTAATGGAGGTTGTCACCTGATTGACAATTAATGGAGGTTGTCACCTGATGAAACTAGAGCTTACGTCACTATCGAGTGGATAGAGGTAGCTAAAGTTGAGAGAACTTAAGCATATTTCACTATTCGTGATAGAGGTAACTTAAGTTAGAAGAACTTGAGCGTACGTCACTATCTGGGATAGAGGTAGCTTAATTTAGGATAACTTGAGCGTACGTCACTATTCGGGATAGAGGTAGCTTAAGTTTAGAGAACTTAGCATACGTCACTATCCAGGATAGAGGTAGCTTAAGTTTAGAGAACTTAGCATACGTCACTATCCGGGATAGAGGTAGCCTAAGTTTAGAGAACTTTAGCGTACGTCACTATTCGGGATAGAGGTAGCTTAAGTTTAGATAACTTGAGCGTACGTCACTATTCGGGATAGAGGTAGCTTAAGTTTAGAGAACTTAGCATACGTCACTATCCGGGATAGAGGTAGCTTAAGTTTAGAGAACTTAGCATACGTCACTATCCGTGATAGAGGTAGGCTAAGTTTAGATAACTTTAGCGTACGTCACTATTCGTGATAGAGGTAAGCTAAGTTTAGAGTTCTTGACACTGAGGTTGTCACCTAGCTGTTATCCCGTTATAACGGAATTAATCTGAGGCGACCGGGAATAAAGTTTAGTTGCTTAGAGATAAGTGGACATCTTCTGAAAAGGGTGTTATCTCAGTTAAAGGATAACGGGAATTGGAGGCCCAAGTGGAAAGTCCAGGGGCAAAATTGTAATTTTCTGCTCAGAGCGAATGAGGCCGCCCGACATGAGATGGAGGCAAAAGAAGCCGTACGGCTAGAAGTCTGTTTTTTCCAGATTATTTAAAACAGATTTGAACGGGCAATTGGGCATTACTGCCGCCCATTTCAGCCGAGGAAGAGAGAGAGAGGAGAGAAAATTCCTTCAAAATTCTTCAATTTCCTTTGCTTCTACCGATTGAAATGGATCCGGAGGGGAATCCTATACCAAGGCAAGCAAGAAGAAACATCTCCGTGGCCGCTCGTCGGAGGAGGAAGGAACTCGTTCGAACGGAGAGAAAGTACGACTTTCTTACGCCTCCATCGGAGCTTTATCCGGGGAGAAGAGAGCACAAATCGACGAACCCGCGATCAGTTGGGGTAAGCGTTCTTATTTGGCTCGATTCCGTCGATTTTAATTGAATTTTGATTGATTTAGGGCTTGACCCGAATTTTAGGAATTTTCTAGGATTTTCCTAGGATTTTTGAATGATTTTGAGACATTGATGATTAACCTATGAGGCTAAGAACATGCATGTGCAATTTATTTGACAAAAATAATGAGAATGACCCACTTTTTTCTCGAAAATAAAGTAAGAATGATGATTGTTTAAAGTGAGACGGAGTTCTTGCATGTGCTAGAACTAAGTCAAAATTTTGATTATCAATGAGAAAACAAGATTTTGGAAGATGAAAAGGATTCATGCATACCATTTTTTGAAAGAATAATGCTTATGTGCAAAGAATTTTGAAAACTGTGATTTTGTGCTTTAGGAAAGCAATGGGACTTGACATGATGTGTTTCAAGTGATGAAAGACGTGTTTTTTTGTGCAAAGGATGCTAGAAAAACTTTTATGAATGCTTTTCTTTGAAAACATGTACACTTTTGAATATATGCATGCTTTTGAAAATGATGAAGGACTGACACACTTCTTCGTTGTGCTTGTCTACAGGAGAACAAGTCTAGAGGGCCATCTGAGATAGCGATCAGGCTTTGGGAGAGGATGCCTGATTTCGAGAAAAATGGGGTGAACCCTAAGCAGCTGGTGCGGGCTACCGGCTTAGATTTATTCATTGAGGCTATCGGCGTGGGGATCCACATCACCTCGAAGAGCAAGGGCTTCGGTTCAGCCCTATCTCGAGTTTTGGTGGATAGCACTCATAGCTTCCATCCGAGCCGGGGAGAGCCGACAGTGACTCCCGCCGATTTCACGGCTATCACCGGGTCTACAGCTCACTCGGGAGGCCCGTGACTTGGAGGTACCACATCACAAACCGAGGAGTTCAGTGGCTTTGGGTTTGGGTTTGAGCCGATTCCCAAGGGGCTAGGGATGGAGACACGGAATGTCGAGGTGGTAGTCCGTAACCGCATACGGATTTTGCCGTTAGCGACGTGATCGCTCAAAGCCACTGGCTAGAGCCTTTGTGTGGTTGATGTTGTCCTGGCCACCATTTTTGCTAATTCCGGGACACCGGCCATGACTAGCCTCCTCGACTCTCCGGAGGATGTTGATGGGATAGGGACGGTCTCTTGGGAGAGGCCGGATTAGCGGAGCTCTACTTCTCAACATGTACAAATGGAACAAGGCCGCTTCCATGGACGCTTTTCATTTGCCCTTGAGGTAGTCTCGCTTTCCTTTCTCCTTTCTCTTCGTCTTGAGACTTTTATGAAAGAAAATGACCCTTTTGATGTTTTGAACATGCAGTGTCCGGTTCGTGAGGTGATCGTGTTCTTTCCGTGGAACCAACAGAGCGATATCACCATCTTCCTCGCTATGATCCGCCGGGAGGGAGATGCGAGGGATAAGTTCACTGGAAAGACCCGGATCACTTTTGATTATAAGATGGTGAGGCCGGTCATCAACAGGATGGACACGACGGAGCGGACTTCTACCCTCAAAGTGTATCCTGAGATTTTGCTAGGAGAGGCCATTGAGGCGACGAGGCAGAGGAGACGGCCGACTGGGCCGACATGTGATGTCATATATTTGGGGGACCGCTTTCGAGACAAAGATGGCCATGTCCCTCCATTGGATGCCATTACTCCCCATGATCCTCCGAAGACGGATGCTACGTACCTGTGGATTGGGCAGCAGGATGAGATAGCTAGGTACTGTGCAGGTGCGTGGCCGCCGAGGAGTACTTTCGACATGGATACCCCCTACGCCGTGTTTGTGGAGCAACGCCCGAGGACGCCACGCGTGCCGATGAAGCCGCGGCCACTCAGTGGATACGGGGAGGACGAGCCTTCTCGACCCGCCGATCCCTCCCGCGCACTCCGTCTTATGTGGTCCACTGAGTTCCGAGGAGGATGAGGATTCCTGCTCGACACTAGAGCCCCAAGATACCCCGCCGCCCGACAAAGACTGTAAGTATACTTTAGGGTCTTTCCTTTTTTTCAGATTTGCTTTTTGCAATTCCGAGATTTTCTCGAGATTTTTCTCGAGATTTTTCGAGATTTTTCTCTTTTCTCGTTCCGCCGCACTACGATTGGTCGTGCGTAACAGGGCCGGAAGGACATGTGCCAGCCCCTTCGAGGAAGCCGGCTCGCGCTTCAAAGGCGGCAATGACGCACAGGAGCCCGGGCGCAAGAGAAGGCATGTCTGGGGCACTGCCTACCTCATCGGCCTCTGAGTACTCTTCCAAAGGCCATGCCTCGGGGCGGGGACCCAATGCCGACATTCCGGGAGCAAACTGGGCCGAGTATGGGCACGATAATGTCCATCCGTCCGACGTGAGCGACCAGAGGACTTGATGAGGGAGGCTAGCGTCTATGAGCTGAGCAGTGACGAAGAAGAGGAAGAATCGGAGGCCTAGGAGGTCTCTAGAGTGGATTTAGGAACAAAACAAACAATGGACAAAATTTAATGCACACTTTGTTTATTTTTTGCTTTATTTGGGCGCCGATGGGGCGAAGACATTGTAGTAATGCTTTATTTACTTTTCTAATTTATGCTTTTTAAATTTGCATATTATCTGAGCCTCGGGGCAGTTTTTTGCTTGGAATTGGGGCTGAAACGGGGCCAAAATGATTTATGATGATACATAAATGCTTGGGTGGCTTTTGAACATTTTTTTGTACAGGTCTTGGTTGAGAAAGTGGGGTGAGAACTCCCTTGGACAGCAACTTTGGTTGCTGCAGATTTTTTTCTGCAGATGGCAAATGAGGCCGTGCGGTTTGGTCCTGAGGGCAAATGAAGCCGTGCGGATCACAGTTCTGTCTGAACTGGTTATTTTCTGAATAAAAGCAAGGCTTGGCCATTTCATTTCATTTTCAACTTAGACTTGTCCCAATTGTTCCCAGAGCACATTTTGGACTTAAAGACACCATCTTTGGTCATTTTGCAATGGAGAAGCCCGTCAGATTGCAAAGGGGGAAGCGAGACCGTTTTTTGTCCGATCTTCAATCTTGGGTGAAGCACAACTTCCAATTTCACAAGGGGCTGCTTGATTCTTCCTTCAAGATCAAGTCTTTATGGCATTTGAGAGATCTCCCACCCGATTGGGACCTTTTGAGAGCAGCAGCAAGGTTTTGGGACGTCCGGAGACATGTTTACTGCTTTTCTTACAACGAGATTGTCCCAACGCATGAAGACTTCCGAGCCTTGATTGGGGGTCCCGAGATTGAGGCTATATCTATTCCGCTGATTGGAGACGTGCCGGTGGCGGTAAAGCTTGCATCTTTTCTGCAGATTTCTTTGGAAGAGGCCGAGGGATGATGATAGCCCCTGACAGTGATTGACCTTCGATATCCCGGGCAGTGTGCCTGGGTCTTCGGCCATGGCTGCGACCGCGGTGGCTATGGATGCCTTCATTCTCTCGCATATTTTCGCTTTGTTCACCGCTCGAGTCCGTGGGGATCTCACATGGTGGTCTCTTGGACATGGTCGAGACCGCAGGCCGGGAAGGACATTGTCCCACCGGTTTTGGGTGAGACCCTTCATGGCATTGACATGATGGCTAGGGAGACCATTTCATGAGGTTCTGGGAGTCCACCGTGCCGACTTTATGGCCGCAGTGAGAGGCCTGGGCTTTGCTGTGGGCTTTTGCCGACCTGCCCTTGGGTGATTTCTGAGAGGTGCACCTCGACAACAGACCAGGGTAGCCGGAGCCGATGATGGCTAGGTTATCCACTTCGAACATCCGTTGGTGGATACCTCACCGGAGATTGCATCAAGAGGATATTTTAGGAGTCTTATGCCGTGAGGGTTCCGTGGTTCTCGCCGGTCGCCCTTCTACATTCCCCGCTTGGTATCCAGCAGCTTCGGGGCTTTACAGAGCCATCGAACGATTGGGAGGACATCCGGACCATGGAGGTGATGCCATTGGACATGAGAGATCCAGCCAGCCTTTTCATTCTTCTCGAGGGCTTGGACTTACACTCGCTTTCCCACCTGTGGCTATCTTCGGGAGCAGTAAAGAGCACCATCTCGACCACCGTCTACTGGACCGGTACGAGAGGGAAATGGGAGCGACTGTGTCACTCGGGGGAGAGACGTCAGCTTTATTGGGGGCCGACTGTGACTCGAGTAGGACTTTAAGGGAGACCGAGGCTAAGGCAAGTCGCCATAACCAATGGGTGACCTCGATCGTGAGATATGGAGGCTCGATACAAGAGATTGTCCGAGGTCGCTCCTTTGACTGAGACTCAGAAGGAGGAAGTGCGGACTCGTGCTCGTGTAGAGAGGGCACTTATTGACACGGGTTTGGTGGAGGCTCCAGTGAGGATACCGGAGATCGGGATGAGGGATACCGACCTTATAAAGAAGAAGAGAAAGAAAACTCGACGGGGTCGAGGTAAAGGGAAGAAGACCAAAGAAGACTCAGCGAATGACGACTGACAGATCTTTTCTTAGGATTCCCTTATTGCCATTTTGCAAACACATTAGTTTATTTAGGCCTTTTTTGTATTTTAGATCTTTGTAGCAGGTTAGCAGAGTCAAGAGTAGACCGTGCTTGAACTCATCAAGAAATTTTTAACTTGTAATGAACAAGAAATATTATCTTAGAAATTAATCAAGACACATTTCATGGAAATTCAAATGTCTTATTGCTTGGGACCCGTTTTATGAAAACTGAAATACCCTTCATTATTTAGGACGCACTTCATGGAAGCTTGATTGCCCTTTTTTTATTGTTTAGACCGAACCATATATGGTACGCCACGTGCTCCCTTTTACAAGAAAGACTAAGGGGCTCAGGTCTTCGTAGTTCATTCTGGTGAACTATATTTTTTTTTATGTGCAGCCCTGTTTTTTGCCTAGACCGTCCTTTTTAGGGTTTTCAGCCTAGCTGGGCATTACTCTTTTTGCACTAAGATTTTTTTCTCTTTTTTTTTATATTTGTGCAACCCTGTCTTTTGCCTAGACCGCCCTTTTTGGGGTTTTCAGCCTAGCTGGGTATTACTCTTCTTGCACTAAGATTTTTTTCTTTTTTTTTTTATTATTTAGACATAGTATCTTTTAAGCTTATCACCGTTGACTGGGTGGACAAAGGGATTGCCGTCCAGGTCTGCAAGCTTCATGACTCCTCCCGATAGTATCTTCTGCACCACATAAGGGCCGATCCAAACGGGTTCCCATTTTCCCAGGGGGTTGTCTCTGGTAGGGGGCTTCACTTTCAACACTAAGTCACCCTCTTTGATGTCTCTGGCCTTAACCTTTTTGTCAAACTGTGAATGTGGTGCCCAAATTTTGTGTTGGATTCACGCGAGTTTGAAGACATCCGAGTTTAATTTGAAAAACGGAGTCGCCACGCCATTTTGATTACCTCAAAACTTTGAAAAAAAGGTTTTATGGGTTCGGAGGTTAAGTTACCCTCGGGAAGAACGCTTGGCGTTCACCCAAAGTGCTCTTGCCGTGAGCAAGTCTCCCGAGATTTCATTAATCGTGCTTGCTTGCGTGCTTTCTTGTGTGCATGTGTTTGAAAATAAAGGGGGAATGTCCCAAGTTGTCTTCCGGACGTACAAACCATTTGTTGGTTGTCGCTCGGGATTCCTTGGAATTTTATGTATTCGGGATTATGATCCCGTCCTCATCTTATGACTTGTGATCATCGCATTTTAAACCTCGGGACCCTCGGGACTTGCGTGATCGAGAGAATGACTCTCTTTTGGTCAAAGATGAGGTTCTTTAGAAAAGGAAGGTCCTTAGCCCATCAATCCTACGCTTTAAGACGGTCGAGCTCGTATAGAGGCTTCATACTCTTTCTTAAGCGATAATCGGAGATATAGGGTTCAAGGTGTCCCTTTCTAAAGAAATATGAAACCTTTAATGGAAGGAACGATGCAAAGATGAGAACTTTTACACCGGTCCGTTCCAAGGTTGGGGAAAGGGGGAATGCATGAAAAATGACTCTTTAATGAAAAGATGACATTTTTGGTTTGAAAATGATGCATTTGATTGCAAATGGATGCTTTTTGATTTAAAGAAGTGATCTTTATTGCAAAGGATGCATTTTGAATGTAAAGACATGATTTTTATGCAAAGGATGCATTTTTATTGAAAAAGATTGTATTTTTATATGCAAAGGATGCATAAAGATGACATTTTTATTGGAAAATGGGGGTTTTAGGTGCAAAGGATGCACCTTTATGGATAAAGACTACATTTTTAATGACAAAGGATGTCTAATGCATGCAAAGGGGAAGGGGGGTATAAAGATATGATCTTTAATCTACCAAGTCCCAAGCAAGATAATATGCAATATATGAAATGCAATGAGTAATTAGAATCACATAGAGCAATTAGGATGCAAGGTTAGGGTGTGCGAGGTTACCAATAGCTTCCTCTTCTTCTTTGGATGGAGCTAGGAGGAGGAGTTGATCTTGGGATCTTCAAGGAGGAGGGAGGTGGCTTCTTGGCCTTCTTCTTCACCTTCTTGGACTTCCAAAGACTCTTGGGAGTGTATTTTACGTATTATGTGTGATGGTGGATGATTTTTTTTTGTTGAAATGGGTAGAGGAGGCCTCTATTTATAAAGCCTGGATAAGGCTAATGAAGCCGTGCGGTCGAGGCGCGAGCTAATGCGGCCGTGCGGGCTTATCCATTGTGACTCAAAGCATTCTAGAACCATGCAAGGTGGCATTATTCTAGAACCTTCCCTCCTAATTAAAAAAACGTGTTTCTTAATTAGGAAGGATTCCCTTCAGCCCTTTATTTAATTAAAAACAGTTCCGGAATGTTTCCGAACACTAGGAAGGTCTGGGGAATTACCGGAAAACTTACCGAAATTGTCGGAAATTTAACCGAAGGCATGAGCCGATTTGGGTACTTACAAGCCCTCGCAACGTCACTTGCAAGGCGAGTGGGGTTGTCGATAGAAAAGGATCCGATCTCGGCGAATGCCGAGACGGATTGGGTGACCAAGACGGCCGAGTGGCCGAACCTTTGGAAGGCTACCTACGTATCCCGGAGGAATCAAGCCAGGCCGTAGTTCGGAATTAGGATCCGCTGGGGAAGGAAGAAGAGAAACTGGTCTCTTGCTGGGGAAAAAGAAGAGAAAATGACCTAGGAGGTCAAGCAATTGATCCTACTGGGGATATGCTAGAAGTGACCGAGGTGGTCGGAAATCTGAACTTCTATGAGGGGGCGCTTTATCACTGAGGAGTGATAAAGAAACAGGGTGACCAAAGTGGTCGAATGGCTGAACCTTTTATAAAAGGCTACCTACGTATCCCGGAGGAATCAAGCCTTGATCGTAGTTCAAGCATCACTAGATAGTTAGGAACGATGTCTAGGATCCTTGAGATTTTGACAATTCGGAGGCTGTCACCTGAAGAAGCTAGAGCTTATGGCGCTATCTCTTTATGACGGAGATAGAGGTAACTTAAGTTGGGAAACTTGGGCATACGTCACTATTCGCGGATAGAGGTAGCACAAGTTGAAATGATTTGGGCATACGTCACTATTCGCGGATAGAGGTAGCACAAGTTGGAATGACTTGGGCATACGTCACTATTCGCGGATAGAGGTAGCACAAGTTGGAATGACTTGGGCATACGTCACTATTCGCGGATAGAGGTAGCACAAGTTGGAATGACTTGGGCATACGTCACTATTCGCGGATAGAGGTAGCACAAGTTGGAATGACTGGGCATACGTCACTATTCGCGGATGATAGAGGTAGCACAAGTTGGAATGACTTGGGCATACGTCACTATTCGCGGATAGAGGTAGCACAAGTTGGAATGTCTCTGGGCATACGTCACTATTCGCGGATAGAGGTAGCACAAGTTGGAATGACTTGGGCATACGTCACTATTCGCGGATAGAGGTAGCACAAGTTGGAATGACTTGGGCATACGTCACTATTCGCGGATAGAGGTAGCACAAGTTGGAATGACTTGGGCATACGTCACTATTCGCGGATAGAGGTAGCACAAGTTGGAATGTCTTGGGCATACGTCACTATTCGCGGATAGAGGTAGCACAAGTTTAGAGTTCTCGACACTGGAGGTTGTCACCTAGTGTTATCCCGTTATAACGGAACTAACTGGAGGCAACCGGGAAGAAAGCTTAATTGCTTAACGTATGAGAGATATTTTCGAAAAGGAGGTTATCTCTCGTTAAAAAATAACGAAAATTGGAGGCCCAAGTGAAAAGTCCAGGGCAAAATTGTAAAATGGAGCCTACAGGGGGCAAAAATTGTAAAACCCAGCCACATGGGCTAAGTATGTCGCACGACTTTGTATGCCAAGAGGCTAGGTTTGTCGCGTGACAAAGGTAGCCTCGAATCGTACTTTACGTAACCTTTGGAACCGGAATGGAATTGCACACAAAGTTGGAATTGGGTGACCAAAAGAGATTACTTACCCGGCCTTCTTGGGACAATGACAAAGAGATATTTGGTCCCTTCCTAGGAGGTCAAACAACCGATCCTACAAGGAATGTGCCAAATCAAAAGGGGTGACCAATGTGGTCAAAAAATTGGACTTTTATGAAAAGCTTATGCACTATCGAGGAACGGGGAAAGAAAAGGTGACCAACGTGGTCGGATGGCTGAACCTTTTATGAAAGGCTACCTACGTATCCCGGAGGAATCAAGCCTTGATCGTAGTTCAAGCTTCATCTAGACAGTTTAGGAACGATGTCTAGGATTCTTGAGGTTTTGACGATTAGTGGAGGTCGTCACCTGAGGAAGCTAAAGCTTACGTCACTATCGAGTAGATAGAGGCAGCTATAACTGGAAAACTTGAGCATACTTCTCAATCTGTGATAGAGGTAGCCAAAGTTGGATTTTTGACAAT
Source organism: Adenophora triphylla var. japonica (assembly GCA_022495995.1). Classification (NCBI taxonomy): domain Eukaryota; kingdom Viridiplantae; phylum Streptophyta; class Magnoliopsida; order Asterales; family Campanulaceae; genus Adenophora; species Adenophora triphylla. Next base: position 626,913 of record JAFEMH010000287.1, on the reverse strand, counting down.
TAGGAAACTGTCGCCTAGCGTTATCTCGTTATAACGGAAGTAACGGAGGCGCTTTTTGGGAGAAAATGTTATTTTTAGCAATTGGCACGTTACTTGAGCCTAGGGGTGATTTTTTTCTTGGAAACATGGTAGGGACTGGGTCTGGATATACATATGGAATGTATTTGGGAATTGTTTAAGACGGGTTTCAAACAGGTGGGGTCGTATCCCTTGGGTGCGGACTGAACTGCTGTTGTTGCTGAGATGTTGTCTACGTGGACTAGAATTCCTTCGGGGCCGAGACTCGGGTTTAAACCTCGGGTCTTGATTAAGGTCCTTTTCTTAAACTCGGCGCTTGAAGCCGATGCCGATGTGCTTTTATAACCGAAGCGTATATTGAAGTGACCAAACCTCTCTTCTAGGGACGGATGTAACTTATCTGAGCCCCTTGCCCGAGGAAAAACTTTCTCGCAAAGCCCCATGTCTTACTAAAGCAAGGAAAGATCCTTTCATTTGGCAAAGCCCCGTTGAATGAACCGAGTAGGCGAAGTGACTTGGCGAAGCCCCGCCCGGTGACCTAGCAAAAATCCCAACTGATTGGTACCGCGAACGTGATCCCGGGGTTAATCTCGACCAAGACCGAATCCATCTAGGGACCTAGTGAAGAACTCGACGCGAACCCCAAAAATGGCTAAAGAAGCCCCAGCTTTAAAGGAATGGCTTGGCAAAGACCCAACTTTGAAGAGTTCCAAGGCAGCCTCTAATGCGAATTGTAGCGTAAGAGGGAAAACCTATCCCCCTTTTTTTTTTTTTTTTTTTTTTTTTTTTTTTTTTTAGTCAATCACCAACCTTAAGAAGATGTGAAAGAAAAGATTTTAGAAATGTATACATGCAGGGGCATATTTTTTCGAAAAGTGGGAATAGATCCCGATTTTTGTGTTATTTTGACGGCCTTATTCAATGTAGGCGCAAAACTCGCTTGGGTTTGACTCTTTGAGAGAGTATAAGCGTAGAAGGGTTTGTAAAAGTGTATGGAAGCTCCTCGCCGACGTAAAATCGTGTTTAGCACTATTTTTCCTAAGATGTAGAAAGAGAAGACTTGTCAAGACATCTCGAAAACTTGTTTTATTTACAATGATCACAAGATTGCTTAAAACCCTTTATTGATGTTCGGGTTATTCAACCATTAATCTCGATATGAACAAACATTCCGATTAATCATGAGGAGAAAGTCAACCACCGCCGCGGATCAAGATTGGCCGGTGTAAAAGAAAGGTTTGTGTACAGTGGAGGTCATTGATGAGACCGGGTTTTCTCGGGGATTTGACTGTGTCTATGGGAGAGGTCATTTGATGAGACCCGGTTTTCGTGAATTTGGATATGTTTATGACCGGACCATTGCCGGTTGCCTACGCTCCCTCGTTGTGAGGAGCTCAGTCGCCGTAGTTCGGCCTTGGCCTGACCGTGTTTGGAAAATGGGATTTTTGTGGTTCCTTTAGTGAAAAGGCTAGGATGAGATGATGAGGCGCTGGGCCTCGGATGATTCCTTGACCAAGTCATTCTTGGACGGCCGCTTCGATTGCTTCCTCTTTCATTGGGGAGAAAGGATTTGCACGTGCCTACTGTGCTTATGAAATGCTTCGGCTTTGCTTCGACCGCCCCATTGTTATCGACAACTTTCATTCTCTCGAGCTTTGATTTTGCCCGTCCGTCAAGCTTTCGATGGGCGGTGCCGGGTCCTCGGCCTCATTTTCTTTTTCTTTTTTTCTTTTATTTTTATGTGCAACCCCGTTTTTTGCCTAGACCGCCCTTTTTGGGATTTTCAAATTTAGCCGGGCATTACTCTTTTTGCACTAAGATTTTTTTTTTTTTTTTTTTTTTTTTTATGTGCAAGCCTCGTTTTTGCCTAGACTGCCCTTTTTTGGGATTTTCAGCCTAGCTGGGCATTACTCTTTTTGCACCACATTTTTTTTTTTGAAGCACCTGAGGGCCAAGGCGAGCCCCTGCTTGAACTTTCTTGATACCCTTGAGGTCTAAGCCAAGCTCCTAGGTCGTTGTCGACACGGGGTCAATCTTTCGAAGCTGAGTGGCCTTTTGTTGTCCCTTGATGTTGCCGCCGTCGTTGACTTGGTCAAGATGAAGGTGGGGGCATGATTGGGAAAGTGTATGGTTTAATGAAGGCCTTTTTTGTGAAGCAAGGAAAGTGTATGGCTTGATGGAGGCCTAAGGAAGGTGTATAGGGAGAGCATTGGTTGACTTTCTCACACCGATTAATCAGAACGTGAATTATTTCGAGAGATTACTTGTTGAGCAATGCAAGTGATCATATAAAATAAAACCATTTCATTAAATGTAATGTAGGTGTGCAAATAATGTCTTAAGTCTAGCAAGAAAAGAAGAAGACTCTTTTATAGAAAATTGAAGATTAAATACAATGTCCGTAGAGGACTTGATTTGAAAGAGAAAAGTACTAGAACCTACGAAGGTTGACTGAGAGACTATTTTTTTTCTTTTCTAATCTTGCTTAAGGATAGGTAAACCCTAGTCTAGCTACTCTTCGCCGTCTGGACTACATTTCTACCCTTCAAAGATTGGAAGTAAATTCTTGATGCTCTTTGATCCGAACCTCGGTCATTGACTTGGTCACCACTCGAACCAGAGTCCGTCGGTTTTGGTCCATTGGGGCGCTCAAGCTTGCTCGCTTCGATTAACCCTTGGACCGCTTTCTTCAAGGCTATACAAATGTTTGCCGGTTGTGTGGCCATAATGACTATGGAAGGTGCAATGCTCATTCATGTCGAGGAGTGCATTTGAGCTCTTTGGATGGTAGTCTCTAAGGGGCTCCAGGAGGCCTAGCTTTACTAAAGCCTTGAAGATTAAGCCCACGGGTATCCCAAAATCATCAAAATGTTCTCGTTGTCTCTGAGGACCACTATTTATTGGTACCTTCTTGATGTCGTCCATTGTACACAATGCCTTCTTTCCTTTACTGCATGTTGCCGTGTTGGAAGGGTAAGGTCTATAGCGGAGAGACATTTTCAAACCGAAGTGCTTCCCGTGCACGAACCCTTTTTATGTAATCATCAATGTAAGCGTCAAGATTCGACCTTTCAGGTCGATGCGCGAGATTGGTAGGGTGAGATGGCTTGAGTCGAGCGATTGTCGACACTTTCACCGCTAGGCTTTTCCTCGTATTTTCTTAATTGGCTCTACCAATATTCCTTCGAACGAGTCAATAGGAGCATTAGGACCACACGACCCCGCCACAAGATTGGCATCAAGCAAATGAAACCACAGAGGAAGTACCCCGGCGGGAGAGATGACACCGAGCATTCAAAGTGTGATCGTGACCATAACCTTCCTTGTAAGTCAAACTTGAAGCATAGGAATACGAACCAAAGGATCGGGAGTGGCGAGACTCATAAGGGGCCTCATAGTGGTCCGACACTGCCGAAGACGGGGATATATGGCTCGTAATAGTTGAATACTGTGGAGTACCGAGCGCCGATCCAAATGATCGTCAAGACATGAGGTTCGAGGCACCATAAAAGTAGGACCGAACGTGTCTTGACCACACCGAGGACGTGATCGGAAGAACAATGTGTATACCGTACTTGGTGAGCGTAAGCAACTTGCGTAATGTACTGAGTGTAATTGGATGAGGAGCATTTGACCTTGTCTCGACTTCCTAACCGGAGGAGAGGGGTAGAGCTTGGAGCCCGAGGAGCGAACCGATCCAAATTGGTTTGCGGGGTCATGTCAAACTGTCGGGCTTGGGAAGCCGCAACCGACCCATTCCAAGATGATGACCTAAACTCGACCGGGCCGTGGAAGCGGTAAACCGACCCATTCCAAGATGATGACCTCGAACTCCGACTGGGCCGAGAAATCGGGGTAGCCGTAGCATTTGCTCTCGTTGGTGGTGAACAAAGCCGGGTCTTATCTCGAGGAGGTGAGGGCATCGGGACCCCGATGGCTTGGGACATTGGAAAGGACCGCAAAGGGGTAGTCCTTGGCAAGGGATCATATGTGGATGGAGGAGGGCATTGGTTATAGGATAGAGGAGCCGAAATTGCCGCATCCGGAGTTTCATCTTCTACCAGTGGAATCATTGGCTTCGACCACTATCTCGAACTCTATGGCTACTGGAGGGCATCAATGATCATGGCTTGTTGTTCCTCATGGACCTTATGACTCTTTTTCAGGGCTAAGGCTAGCTCTTCTTCCCTAGTCATCTGATTACTCATCCCACTGCTGTTTTCTGTCAAATCTGCCATTCTGACTCTCTGAGCTGATGGACTGTCTGAACCTAAGGTTTTCTGAAAAGCCGCTGACCCAGTATTCTAGCCCACTTCTTTCTCGCTGCGGGAAAGGGATAGGCAAGGTTTAGACTAGGGGGTAGGCAAGATTTAGACTCGGGGTAAACAAGGTTTAGACTCGTAGATGGGTGAGGTTTAGACTCGAAGGTGGATAAGGTTTAGGCTCAGGGACAAGTGTTTAGGCTGAAAGCTCAAGTAACATGCACTTATCGCTTAACTTTTGCTTAAAACACATTTTCTCCTAATCCTAATTGATCGGAAAAGATGAGACCTTGAAAAGACAAGATCGAAAATCGGAGATCGGACCGAAAAGGTCTCGATTAGGGAGTTGACCATGAAAGGTCGAGATGGGAAAATTGGAAATCGGACCGAGGAGGTCTCGATTAGGTTTTGACCGTGAAAAGTCGGAATAGAAAATCGAAAACCGGACCGAGGAGATCTCGATTAGGATATCGTAGATAGGAAAATGCAATTATGATTACATTAATTGTTCAAATTTACTTAAAACAATGTCTTTTATTTATTTCTATTTGGTTGGAAAAGGGGTTTGCCCTTCTTTTCGCAACTACTCTAGATCCCGGATCGCCGGGTTCCGTCACTACGTCTATAAGCCCCTCGTATTCCACCCGTATTTCGACCTCCCAGGTGGACAGCCTGGCGAGGGTCCTATAGGGCACGCGGATCCCACCGACCGAGAGTAAAGAACGCTCCTATCGGGTCTAGCGGGTCATAGGACTTTTCAACGCACGAGCGATGCGGATTATAGTCAAGGCAATACCGGAAAGTCTCGTCTCTCGCCTCGACGGATCTTTGACAGAGTTTCGCTTGAGCGAATGACGGTTTCGACCTTCGGTAATGTCCGAGAGAATAATAGGCATGGGTCGGGCGGCAAAAGCCGGATGACACAAAGGTCACATTGAACTTCGTGCATACGTTAGCCGCGCAAGGAGTCGAAATCGAAGTCAATGCCGGCCAAGATCTTGCCAATTTTTCCTTGCTCGGAATTTTGGCAGAGCTTCGCTTGAGCGAAAGATCTTTTGATTTTTTGGCAAAGACTCGGTCTTGACTCTTACGCATTCCGTGCGGGTCAAGGTCAATAGTCAATGTCTGAGTCAAGATCCCACCGATTTTCCTTGTCGGAATTTCGCGTAATTTCGCTTGGCGAAAATCTTGGCTTCCGTTATGAGCTAAGGCTTGACCTTTACGTGGGTATGCAACTGGGCTATATGACACGGACTAGACCAAAACCAACCAAAAGTCACGGTTTTTTGAAACGTGTGACACCTGACCGTGCATCGGTCGACACCGGGCCGCCACGGGAGGTTGGGATGATTCCGTGCGCGCCCGGAGCATCGTAAGGCCGTCCGTGATCGGCACTGAACCACCTCGGGTTTGAAGGACGTGCGTGCAAAGTGTACATGTGATATATCGTGTGCGCGTAGTGTGCGCCTCCTAAAATTGTTCCTTTTAAAGTTAAAACGTAAATTTTCATAAATGTGTTTTAAAGGAATGATTTTCGGGACGGGGGAGAATGCAACACGTAAATTTTTCTCGGGAAGCCCCGCCGCCGTGGAGCCGAGTAGCCCCAAGCCGCTAGGACTTGCCGATTAACCCCGATTTTTCCCGGTGGAATTGCCACCGAGGTCGTATGGTCGAATCCTAGGAGGATTGAGCCGCATGACCGCATGGATCAATTTTCCGTGTTTCACTCCTTTTGCTATTTTTCGGGTTGTTTCCCGCTTCAAAGTATGCACGCATTCCAAGATGCAAATGATGCAATGCATGGTAAAGAAAGCAAGCACGATTAATGAAATCGGCGATGGGAGTCTAACCCGCTCAAAGGGAAAAGCTTTCTTTTATTTTTTCAAAATTATATTTTTTTTTCGAAAAGGGATACTGGTACGTGGATTGTTAAACCACCGGTTATCCCAACTCCCACGTCAGGGAGTGTACAGGAAGGGTAAGTGGTTTCCACCTATATACCGAGTATCGATTTTAGTTTTGAAAATAGAAGCTTTTCTCCTTTGAGTTATCCCCAGCGGAGTCGCCAAACTGTGAATGTGGTGCCCAAATTTTGTGTTGGATTCACGCGAGTTTGAAGACATCCGAGTTTAATTTGAAAAACGGAGTCGCCACGCCATTTTGATTACCTCAAAACTTTGAAAAAAAGGTTTTATGGGTTCGGAGGTTAAGTTACCCCTTGGGAAGAACGTTTGGCGTTCACCCAAAGTGCCTTGCCAGAGCAAGTCTCCCGAGATTTCATTAATCGTGCTTGCTTGCGTGCTTTCTTGTGTGCATGTGTTTGAAAATAAAGGGGGAATGTCCCAAGTTGTCTTCCGGACGTACAAACCATTTGTTGGTTGTCGCTCGGGATTCCTTGGAATTTTATGTATTCGGGATTATGATCCCGTCCTCATCTTATGACTTGTGATCATCGCATTTTAAACCTCGGGACCCTCGGGACTTGCGTGATCGAGAGAATGACTCTCTTTTGGTCAAAGATGAGGTTCTTTAGAAAAGGAGGGTCCTTAGCCCATCAATCCTACGCTTTAAGACGGTCGAGCTCGTATAGAGGCTTCATACTCTTTCTTAAGCGATAATCGGAGATATAGGGTTCAAGGTGTCCCTTTCTAAAGAAATATGGAACCTTTAATGGAAGGAACGATGCAAAGATGAGAACTTTTACACCGGTCCGTTTCAAGGTTGGGGAAAGGGGGAATGCATGAAAAATGACTCTTTAATGAAAAGATGACATTTTTGGTTTGAAAATGATGCATTTGATTGCAAATGGATGCTTTTTGATTTAAAGAAGTGATCTTTATTGCAAAGGATGCATTTTGAATGTAAAGACATGATTTTTATGCAAAGGATGCATTTTTATTGAAAAAGATTGTATTTTTATATGCAAAGGATGCATAAAGATGACATTTTTATTGGAAAATGGGGGTTTTAGGTGCAAAGGATGCACCTTTATGGATAAAGACTACATTTTTAATGACAAAGGATGTCTAATGCATGCAAAGGGGAAGGGGGGTATAAAGATATGATCTTTAATCTACCAAGTCCCAAGCAAGATAATATGCAATATATGAAATGCAATGAGTAATTAGAATCACATAGAGCAATTAGGATGCAAGGTTAGGGTGTGCGAGGTTACCAATAGCTTCCTCTTCTTCTTTGGATGGAGCTAGGAGGAGGAGTTGATCTTGGGATTTTCAAGGAGGAGGGAGGTGGCTTCTTGGCCTTCTTCTTCACCTTCTTGGACTTCCAGCAGCTCTTGGGAGTGTATTTTAAAAATTATGTGTGATGGTGGATGATTTTTTTTTTGTTGAAATGGGTAGAGGAGGCCTCTATTTATAGGCAGTCTGGATAAGGCTAATGAAGCCGTGCGGTCAGAGGCAGCGAGCTAATGCAGCCGTGCGGGCTTATCCATTGTGACTCAGCATTCTAGAACCATGCAAGGTGGCATTATTCTAGAACCTTCCCTCCTAATTAAAAAAACGTGTTTCTTAATTAGGAAGGATTCCCTTCAGCCTTTATTTAATTAAAAACAGTTCCGGAATGTTTCCGGAACACTAGGAAGGTCTGGGGAATTACCGGAAAACTTACCGAAATTGCCGGAAAATTTAACCAGAAGGCATGAGCCAGATTTGGGTACTTACACAAACGCTCTGGCCATCCGCCTCTGGTAGGCTCGGGTGTGTTCCATGGCTTTTAGCCTTCTCTCATCAAGCAGAGCCAACTCATCATGCCGGCTGCGCAACCATTCTACTTCATTGACACTGTTTTCCAGGAGGACCCTTAATGACGGGATTTCCAACTCCATTGGTAACACTGCTTCCATCCCGTAGGTTAGGGCAAAAGGAGTTTCTCCTGTAGCTGTCGACAGACGTTACGTAGCCCCAGCAGTGCCAAGTGCGGCTTTTCGGGCCAATCACGACCACGGGTGGCCATTTTCCGAATGATCCGTTCGAGCGTCTTATTAGCAGCCTTTCCCACGTGCTCCATTAGTCCGAGGTCCGTACGGAGACGACTTGTGGCGAGTGATTACAATTCGACAGCAACCTATCGCAGTCCCTTCAAAGTGCGAACCATTATCGGAAATGATCTCGTTGGGCACCCCATATCCGCACATTATGTTTTCTTTGATGAATTGGGCCACTTTTCTCGAAGTGAGGACCTTGTAGGACTTGGCCTCTACCCACTTGGTGAAGTAGTCGATGGCTACTAGCACAAATTCATGCCCATTGCTTCCCGCCGGGCTATTTTCCCTATCACGTCAATACCCCAAGTTGCAAACGGCCAAGGAGTCGTCATGCAAGACAGGTCATGAGGCGGGAGATGGTTGAGGTTGGCAAACCGCCGGTACTTGTCACATGTTCGGACGTGCTTGGACACACCGTTTCCATGGAAATCCGGTAGTAACCCATTATGAGGATCACTTGCATCGTGGGCTCGGCATTCATATGAGGACCGCAGGGACCATTGTGGACTTCGGTCATCAACTCTTTGGCCCTTTCTTGAGTGACGCACAAGAGGAGCGGTCCTTGGTACCGCTTCTTGTACAGTGTTGCCTCCTAGAATGACATAATGGGAGGCCAACCTTTTCAAGGCTTGCAAGATCTTGGCTCGACACCTTCTTTGGTCTACCTTCTTCGTCTCCGAAAGCCGACTCTCCATCTTTGAGGAACTCGATAAATTTGATTGTACCAGGGTTCCTTTATAGGCTCGGGTCCTGTGTCTACTTCACAACAGAAGGCTGGGGCTTCTCTTCTACCCACTCAAGGGTTTTATGGCTTTTCCCTCGGGGATTTCTACCAATGAGGCTAGAGTAGCTAGTGGCATCTGCGAATCCGTTCTTTTCCCTTGGCAAGTAGTGGAAGGTCACTTCTCCGAACTGTCCGACCAACTCCTCCATATGGGCATGATACCGCTGCAGATTAGGGTCCACAGTCTTCCATTTGTTGGAAACCTGGTTGATGATCAGGGCTGAGTCTCCGTAAACTTCGAGCTCCTTGACATTCCTTTCTAAGGCAGCTTCCATACCAGCAATACAAGCTTCGTACTCGGCGACATTGTTCGTGGCAGGGAAGTTCAACTTGAGGGCTATTGGCGTGTGCTCATCTTTCGGATCGACCAGTAGCATCCCGATGCCGTTTCCTCTTTTCTTAGCGGCTCCATCAAAGAATAATTGCCATCGGTTTTCGGGCTCGACTGCAAAGATCCCTTCATCTGGAAATTGGGGTTCAGGCCCTCTGTCCTCATTACTGGGGAAGTTCGCCAGGTGGTCTGACAATGCTTGACCCTTGATGGCCTTTCTGGTCACATAGTTGATGTTGTACTCTGCCAAGAAGAAGGACCACTTTGCTAGACGCATCGAGAGGGAAGGCTTATCAAAGATGTATTTGATGGGGTTCATTTTTGAGACCAAATTCACAGGGTGGGCTTGCATATAATGCTTCAACTTGCCGACTACCTGCACCGCTCCCGCACAGTCTTTTCACACGCCGAGTAATTGAGCTCACTTCCCGTAGCTTCCGCCGACAAAGTAAATGGCGTTCTCTACCCGAGAGTCTTTCTTTTCCCGAGCAAGCATAGCCCCAACCGCCGTATCAAGGATGACAGTGAGATAGAGCAGTAAGAGGTTTCTCGTCTATGTGGGGGCATAACACTCGGAGGATGTACCAAGTATGCCTTAACGGTCAAAAGCATCCTGGCATTCTTCCGTCCATACGAGCTTGAAGATGGGCTCGCACATAGTGGTCAATCGATTGGACGAAGCTCCGATGTACCGCAGCTTTTCCCATAAAGCTCTTGACTTCTGTCTGGGTTCGAGGTGGCCTCATATCCATAATGGCTTTGATCTTTTGGGGGTCAACTTCAATACCTCGCTTCGTGACCATATACCCAAGCACTTTTCCCCTTGTCACTCCGAAGGTGCATTTGGCAGGGTTTAGTCTCATGGAATGTTGTCTCATCCTTTCAAAGAACTTCCGCATGTCAACAAAGTGCTGCCCATCCTCGCCTTTAGAGTGGATTATCATGTCGTCTACATAGACCTCAATCTCCTTGTGGATCGTGTCATGAAAAAGCGCGGTCGCCGCCCTTCGGTAAGTAGCCCGGCGTTCTTAAGCCCAAATGGCATCCTTTGTATACTTGATAAGTTCCCCACGGTGTGGTGAAGGCTGTCTTTTCTTGGTCTTCCTCGGCCATCTTGATCTGGTTGTAACCTGCAAAGCCATCAACGAAGGATTTGACTTCGTAGTTGGCAGTGAAGTCCACCAGGATGTCTATGTTTGGCAAAGGGTAATCGTCCTTGGGGCTGGCCTTGTTTAGATCTCAGAAATCCACACAACAGCGCACCTTCCCATTGGCTTTGGTGACGGTCACAATATTGGATAACCTTGTCGGATATTCGATGACTCTGATGAATCCTACCCGCAGTAGCTTCTCAATCTCTTCTTTGACCTGTAGAGACCACTCTGGCTTGATCTTCCTCGGTCGCTTTGCGGCTTAGCATCCGGTGCTAGAGGGATTTTGTGCTCTACTACCGAACTGTCTAGCCCCGCATATCCCCCGTATGACCATGCAAACACGTCGACGTATTCTCCGAGAGCAGATCGATCGCCCGTCCCGCTCAACCCCCGGAAGAAGTTTCCGATCTGTGTCTCTTTAGGTTCCTCGACAAGGTACCCAAGTTCACACTTGTCAAAACCTCCTACTCGGCTTGGGCCCGATTTTCCTCTTTTTTCGAAACCCGCTTAAAGATTTCTTTAATGTATTGTTCATTTAGTGTGTTTGCATCTTGTTCAAATGATTCATTATTAACTCGTTGTTAAGTTTTGAGTTAATTTATCATTTGTTAAGTTGGCAATAAGTGGATACTCGAGAAAGATCCGTCATTTTATTCAAAATAAGGGGAAAGATGACATCGATTACATTTTGATAGTCCTCAGCGTGAGGCCTTCGGATGACTCGTAGTAATCGGAATTCAAAGATTCCTGACTCAATTTAATAGACGTTACTGACTCTGGACCCTACACTACTTATTGACTCGAGGGTATTTGACAAGGGTTGGACCGGGATCTCACTCCTTCTTGCTGTTGCCCTGGGAGTAAGCGCCTTGTCGCCGTTCCCTTTTGGGTGCATCCTGTGGATCATAATTGCCTTTGTTGACACCATTTCCATGGGGAATACCTGACCGATCGCGGAATCTCCTTTCGAACTTAACTTTATATGCCCGTACCTCAGGCGTAGGACCGGTTGTGCTTTCGGCGTCGAGATACAGCTTTCTTCATCCCAAAAGTCTTATGGCTGGTTCACTCTTCTTTTCACCTTTTCCCAAACAGGGGGCTGGGACTGATCCTCGGGAGTAGTAAGAGCCATTACAAATACATTATGCTCATCATGGGTAATGAAGGTAGCTTTCAATATGGGTGCGGGGACAATCGGTGCTGTTGAACTTTTCAATCTCTGGCATTCGGAATTTTGGAGGAAGAGGGACAATTTCTTGGGATCGTGACTGCAATCGATATGCCGCCTTTTTGGTGTTCGGTTCTCCGAACTTCTCTTGCATGGACTTAACTTGTTCCATTAACCAAGTCATGTTGGGGTCGGGGACGGTTTCGATTAAGCGGGATTGTCGATTTGAGTGGCGGGGTGTGGGTGGCATAGTGGTAGCCGGTACCACGGCTTGGGAGTCTTTGGAAGGGAAATAGGTGTAAACTTGGCCTGGTCCCGTGTTTCCCGAGGCCGACCGCAGGCATAGGAATTAGGCTCATAGTTGCGTAGAAGTAGTAAAAAGGAGCCTCGTGGGATCCTATTGGCAAGGTTGGAGGTGGAAGATCCGCCGTGGCGGGCGGGAGTTGAAAAGGTCACTTGATTGATTATGAGGCACGGAATTTGTCTCGGGACGGCCCATACTTGGGAGAGGGAGTGAGTCCCATAGGGTAGTGCGAAGTTGCGTTGCGCAGAATAGCCTGTGGCGTTTGTTCTCTGTTGGTAGGGAACAAAGCCGGGTCTTATCTCGAGGAGGAGAGGGTATCGGGACCCTAATGGCTTGGGATACCGGAAAGGGCCGAAAAGGGACAAATCTTTCGGCAAAGGCTCATATGCGGATGGAGGAGGCACCGGTTATAGGCTAGGGTGAGATGGTTACTTCGGAGGTTTCATCTTCTACCATAACCAAGGAACCGTTGGGCTCTACCACTATCTCGGACCCCATGACGCGTAGCGCATCAATGAGCATGGCCTCATTGTTCCTCATGGGCCTTATGGACCGTTTTCCAGTGGCTAAGGCTAGCTCTTCTTCCCTAGTCATCCGTTACCCAAACCAAGGTCTTGTTTCTCTGTCGAATCGGACATTCGACTCTGCGGTGACCAAACCGAGGATTACGCGAACTGCGAGAATTACTCGCGCTAACAAGTCGGCGGCCCAGGTGTTCTCACCCACTTCTTTCTCGCCAAGGGAAAGGGATAGGAAAGGTTTAGACTCGGGGTAGGTGTTTAGGTCAAGGCTCGTGCAATATGCAAATTAGAATCTTCGAGTTTACTTAAAACAATGTCTTTTATTAATATCTATTTGGTTGGAAAAGGGATTTGCCCTTCTTTTTCGTAACTACTCTAGATCTGGATCGGTGGGTTCCGTCACTACGTCTATAAGCCCTCGTATTCCACCCGTATTTCGGCCTCCCAGGTGGACGGCCCGGCGAGGGTCCTATAGGGCACGCGGATCCCACCGACCGAGAGTAAAGAACGCTCCTAATGGGTCTAGCGGGTCAGAGGAACTTTCAACGCACGAGCGATGCGGATTATAGTCAAGGCAATACCGGAAAGTCTCGTCTTTACGCCTTGCTAGAATTTTGGCGTAATTTCGCTTGAGCGAATGACGTTTTGACTTTCGGTAATGTCCGAGAAGATAATAGGCATGGGTCGGGCGGCGAAAGCCGGATGACACAAAGGTCACATTGAACTTCGTTGCATACGCCGGCGTGATTCAATCGAAGTCAATGCGGGTCAAGATCTTGCCAATTTTTCCTTGTCGGAATTTGGGCGAGCTTCGCTTGAGCGAAAGATCTTTGATTTGTTGGCAAAGACTCGGTCTCGACTCTTACGCATTCCGTGTGGGTCAAGGTCAAAGTCAATGTCGGAGTCAAGATCTCGCCAATTTTTCCTTGTCGGAATTTTGGCGAGTTCCTCTTCCGTTTATGAACTAAGGCTTGACCTTTACGAGGGTATGCAACCGGGCTATATGACACGGACTAGACCAAAAACCAACCAAAAGTCACGGTTTTTGAAACGTGTGACACGGACCGTGCATTGGTCGACACCGGCCGCCATGGGGAGGTTGGGATGATTTCCGTGCGCGCCCGGGAGCATCGTAAGGCTGGCCGTGACTGCATCTGGAACCACCCTCGGGTTTGAAGGACGTGCGTGCAAAGTGCATGTGATATATCGCGCGTAGTGTGCGGTCTCCTAAAAATGTTCCTTTTGAGTTAAAACAGAGATTTTCATAAATGTGTTTTAAAGGAATGATTTTCGGGACGGGAAAATGCAACACGTAAGCACGTAAATTTTCTCGGGAGCCCCGCCGCCATGGAGCTGAGTAGCCCCAAGCTGCTAGGACTGCCAGATTAACCATGATTTTTCCTGGTGGAATTGCCACTGAGGTCGCCCGGTCAGAATCCAAGGAGGATTGAGCCGTACGACTGCATGGATCAATTTTCCAGGTTCCACTCCTTTGCTATTTTTCGGGTTGTTTCCCGTTCAAAGTATGCACAGATTCCAAGATGCAAATGATGCAATGCAAGGTAAAGAAAGCAAGCACTATTAATGAAATCAGCGACGGGAGTCTAACCCACTCAAAGGAAAAAGCTTTCTTTTATTTTTTTTTCAAATTTTTTTTTTCGAAAAGGGGTATTGGTACGTGGGATTGTTAAACCACCGGTTATCCCAACTCCCACATCAGGGAGTGTACAGGAAGGGTAAGTGGTTTTCACCTATATACCGAGTATCGATTTTTTGTTTTGAAAATAAAGCTTTTCTCCTTTTGGAAATCCCCAGCGGAGTCGCCAAACTGTGAATGTGTGCCCCAAATTTTTTGTGTTTATTGGAAATTCACGCGAGTTTGAAGACATCCGGTTTAATTTGAAAAACGGAGTCGCCACGCCATTTTGATTACCTCAAAACTTTGAAAAAAGGTTTTATGGGTTCGGAGGTTAAGTTACCCCTTGGGAAGAACGGATCGTCGTTCACCCAAGGTGCCTTGCCGGAGCAAGTCTCCCAAGATCCCATTAATCGTGCTTGCTTGCGTGCTTTCTTGTGTGCATGTGTTTAAAAATAAGGGAGGGAATGTCCCAAGTCGTCTTCCGGACGTACAAACCATTTGTTGGTTGTCGCTCGGGATTTCTTGGATTTTATGTATTCGGGATTATGATCCCATCCTCATCTTGGACTTGTGATCATCGCATTTTTAGACCTTGGGACTTGCGTGATCGAGAGAATGACTCCCTTTATAGTCAAAGATGAGGTTCTTTAGAAAAGGAGGATCCTTAGCCCATCAATCCTACACTTTAAGACGGTCGAGCTCGTATAGATGCTTCATACTCATCTTAAGTGATAATCGGAGATATAGGGTTCAAGGTTGTCCCTTTCTAAAGAAATTATGAAACCTTTATGGAAGGAACGATGTAAAGATAGGATCTTTTACACCGGTCTGTTCCAAGGTTGCTAATGGGGACATGGGGGAATGCATGTAAAAATGACATTTTTAATGAAAAGATGACATTTTTGGGTTGCAAAGGATGCATTTGAGTTAAAGAAATGATCTTTATTTGCAAATGATGCATAAAGACATGATTTTTATGCAAAGGATGCATTTTATGAAGAAATTGGAATTTGAATATGCAAAGGATGCATGAAGATTGTATTTTGAAAAAAAGCATAGGATGTTAATTTGGGATAAAGATATGATCTTTAATGCATAGGATGCTTGAAAAAGGTTTTAATATGCAAAGGATGCATTTTTATTGTAAAGATTGAATTTTTACATGCAAAGGATGCATGAAGATGACATTTTTATTGAAAAATGGGTTTTTTAGGTGCAAAGGATGCACCTTTGATTCAAAGATTACATCTTTAATGGCAAAGAATGCCTAATGCATGCAAAGGGGGAAAGGGGGTATAAAGATATGATCTTTATAATAAACTACCAAGTCCCAAGCAAGATAATAGCTATGTATGAAATGCAATGAGCAATTATAATCACATAGGGCAATTAGGATGCAAGTTTAGGGCGTGCGAGGTTACCAATGGCTTCCTCTTCTTCTTGGGACGGATCTAGGAGGAGGAATTGATCTTGGGATCTTCAAGGAGGAGGGAGGTAGCTTCTTGGCCTTCTTCTTCACCTTCTTGGACTTCCAGCAGCTCTTTGGGGGATCTTCTTCGTATTATGAGAGTATTATGCTTTTTGTTGGTGATTAAAATGGGTAGAGGAGGGCTCTATTTATAGGCAGTCTGGATAAGGCTAATGAAGCCGTGCGGCCAGAGACCTTGAGCTAATGCAGCCGTGCGGCATTATTCCTTGTGACTCAGCATTTCTAGAAACATGCAAGGTGGCAAATTCTAGAAGTTTCCTCCCAATTAAGAAAAACGTGTTTCTTAATTGGGAAGCTTCCCTTTCAGCCCTTATTTGTTTTGAAACAGTTAGGAATATTTCCGGAACACTAGGAAGGTCCGGGAAATTATCGGGAAACTTACCGAAATTGCCGGGAAATTTAACTGGAACGCATGAGCCAGATTTGGGTACTTACACCAGTAACCGAGGAAGCGCTGCCAAACTATCCTCGTCGTCAGCGCCGAGGGAGACATGCGGGCATCCAGACGGGGAGGAACGCCGCCCAGGGGGAATTGGAGCTTCCCCCAACAGATTGATTGCAAAACTCTACTACATCAACAGATGGAAACTCTGCAACGCATTTGTGAAGTACAAAAGGTCTTGCTACAATTGGACGCTGAGCACTCCCTGGCTGAATTCATGAGGCCTACGAGCACTGGAAATTTCCTTGGAGGGGGAAGTCATCTTTACAGGCGTGCTAGTCGGGAGAATAGAGAAAATCTTCCTACTGTCCAACATCCCCCTCATAATGGCATTACTGGTAGATCCAAGCAAAACCTCCAAGATGTCCCTACTCGTCATAAGGATCCTGGAAATGGTAACACGAGAAACGAGGTAGACTTGAGAAGTCATTTGAATCAGCAAAGGGAAAAGGAGGTTGATTCTGCTGACTTGAGAGCAAGGTTTAGTCAGGCAATACAAAAATCCCCTTCTCGTCATAACACCTCTCCTCGACATAGGAGCCATCCTTGGCATAGGAGCCTTACTCGTCGTCATAGGAGCCCTCATCGGCCTAGGAGCCCTACTCGTCACAGGACTCCTCCCCATTCAGAAATAGCACCTAGAATGGACATAGCACCATCTGGATATGGGGACAATCAACAGGAACATGTGGAACACAGTAGAGTGAATGAGCACAAAAATAAAGAAAGGAATCATCGTAGTTCCCATTTTAGCTCAGGGATCAATTCAATATATATTCTGCAATTGAAAAAAAGACTAGATGAAATGGAAATGGGGAGGAAGGAAGTGGATGATAATGATACCAGTGCCACTTGTCCTTTCTCCCGGCGAATTAATAATTTACCTCACAATCCTGCTTTTAAAATTTCGAGTTTTGAAAATATGCGTGAACCACAGATGCACTGGACCATGTGCAAAATTTTGAATCCACCATGTCCCTCCTCACCAAGGCAGATGATATTATCTACAAGGCTTTTGCGAGTAACTTCTCCGGAACAACTTTATCCTGATTCTGTGAGCAAAAGAAGGGAAGTATCGATAGCTGAAAAATCATGAGCAGGAGATTCCTGTACCAATTTGCAACAACAGTAAAGAGAAAGAAAAGACTGACAGATCTTGCTAACATTGAGCAAGGAAGAATGAAACAACTCTAAGTTATTACAATCAATTCAGAGCCATGGTAGACCAAGTAGAGGAGAGCCTGACAGACCGGTAGGTGATTGTTTGCTTTAACTCCGGATTGAGATCTGGACAGCTGATCTATGAACTTTCTAGGAGAGAGCCTAAGTCAAAGTCCGATCTGTACAATATGGCTTACGCCATAGTTATGGCAGAAGAGAAAAGTAAGAAGAGGTTTGAAAAGCTAGAGACAGAGGCAGCTGGCGCCAACCAGGCTTCGAATGGAAGTGGCTACAACGGGAATAATAGAACTCGGGCTACTGAAAAAGCTGAGGTTTTTACCCCCATCACCAAACCTATCACGGAGATCATGCAGTTGATAAATCTACAAAATCCCCGACCACTTGATGAAAGAACAAAATACACCCGTGACAGATCCAATTCTTGTGCCTTACACAAGGACCACGAACATGACACAAAGAATTGCATCTCCCTCATGAGAATGATCCAGAGATGGGTAGACGAGGGAAAGTTTGATCGCTACGTTATGAGAAAGGATAACAAGCGAAAAAGAAAGGATGACGATGACAATGACAATGACAAAGATGATAAAAGGGAAGACATACCTCATAGGGTTGTACTCTATTTTATAAGGGAGAAGACTGTTTCCAACAAAAAATTGAAATACTAGATACACGAGCTAAATAAGGTCTATCACATCCCCACCTGGATTAATAAGTAATCGCAAGTCATCAGCTTCTCCCCTAATACACTAGCCGTAAGTTTCGCAGCTTGCAGACAACCCTTGGTGATTAAAGGGAGGATTGACAATTGTGAATTCGAGAGACTACTCATACACTCGGGGACCTCATGAGATATTTTGTATTACTCTACATTCCAGAAGATGAATCTAAATGATAGCATGCTGGAGTCATACTTTTAAAGACTAGTTGTTATGCCTCGCTCATTCAGGATCTGTATCATGAAGTTCTGCTGATCTTCTTTCTGTTTCTTGTGGACCTTGTAGGCTCGGATGACTTCTTCCAATGTCATGTCGTTTGCTGGTGGCGGGGTTCCATCACGATTTCTCGGCGAATCTGACATTTCGGAGAATCTGATTGTAGGAACTGAGGAAACTGAGGGACTATCTGAAGATTCCGTAACTATAATGCTGAAGAGACGGCAACCCGGGATTCTGAACCACTCTTTGCTCGCTGCAGAGAATGAAAGGTAGGGCTTAGGTTTCGGAAGAGGCATTTGGCTCAAGGCTTTTAGGCTCGTGCAACGTGTAGTTACTTCTTAAGTTTACTTAAAACACATTTTCTCAGAATCCTAATTGGTCGGAAAAGATTGCTCTTCTTTTTCGCAACTACTCTAGGTCCTAAATCAGTGGATCCTGACACTACGTCTATAGACCCCTCATTTTTTTCACATGTACATTGTCTTTCCGGGACGGACAATCCCGAGCGAGGGTCCTATAGGACAAGCGGATTCCACCGACAAAAAGCAAAAGTGAACTTAGGGGCTAGCTGGTCATGCAAACTTTTGACGCATATGCCATGAAGGCCACGGTCAAAGTCAACATCCTCGAGTTAAGGCAGAAATCGTGCCAAAATTTTGGCATGACCTCTCTTTGACTTGTTTTTCGCAAGGACCCTTAGCTCTTAGTATTGGCCAAGTTGTGACTGAAATGGTTCATACGTTAAAGGTTTGATGACACTGCGTCACATTGAACCTTCGGGCATATTTTTAACACGGTTTTGCGTCAAAGTCAAAAGCTAAGACTCCGGGTCGAGAAACGACCTTTGATCTCAACTTTTACGTTTTACCTTGTGAGGAAGATGACACGAACTAAGCCAAAAACCAACAAAGATTTCGGACGAAGTGTGACACAAAGAGTGGATGATTACACGAGCAAGGATAGGTTGTTTGGGATGACCCCGTGCACACGAGAGAGGCATAATGAAGGCCTTCAAGTTGCATTTGAACGGTCACCCCGGGTTAAGGGTTGTAGTGTGCAAGTGTACATGGTAACAGTGCGCGTAGTGTGCGGTCACTAAATTCTTTTTCTGAGTAAAACAGAGATTTTCAAAATGTGTTTTAAAGAATTTATGAGCAGTTCAAATTATGCACGAAAACCAACTTATGAACAGATATGCACAAAGCATTTTATGATTTTAAAAGAATGCAAAAACAACACATTTTTTTATAACAGTCCAATGTTTTGAAAATCAGAGCTGTTTAAAATTTCTTTTTTGGAAAGAAAAGCAAGTAATTACAAAATATGAAGAAACACACACGCACAAAAAAGCGAGAAAGGGTAAACGAAAGTTTAACCCACAATTTTTTTTAAAACAAAAGCAGTTTTAAGAAAACATGTTGAATTGGCCCCAACGGAGTCGCCAACTGAAATTACCCCCGGTCCGAAATGGCCCGGACGCGTTGGATTGTTTGAAATCACGAAAAACAGGAACAGATGAATTTCTAAGAAAAAGAGAGTCGCCACACCATTTTTTTCATAAGCAAAAACTTTGAAAAAGACTGAAAAGAGATTGTTAGGTTCGGATGTCACGTTACGCCTCGGGAAGAGAACATTTGTGCTCACCCGAAACGCCTCGTATTGACGAGTCTTTCTACCTTTCTCGAAAATTGTGAGTGTGAAAATTAGTTAAAAATAAGTTTGAATGGAGAGTTTAAAATGATAGATATTTTGATGGGTAAAATAATGACATAATATATATATATATATATATATATATATATATATATATATATATATACATTATATCAAGATCTTTCGTTATTCGACCCAAGATTACTTATCTCCAAAGAGTAAAGTGTAGGAAAATTTTAGGAATCATTTTTTGATATGAATCGGACATTATAACATCACCCTTTTAATTAAATGACAATAATAAAGACTTTTAAATAAAGATATTTATAGTAATTAACAGTAATGAAATGACGATCGACAAGTCAATTTCTTGACTCGGATATTTAAAGTAAATGCGATATTTAAATGACGATCAACAAATCAAACGATTTGGAAGGTAAAAGACGTTATTTAAATGACGATCGACAAATCAAACGATTTGGAAGGTAAAAGACGTTATTTAAATGACGATCGACAAATCAAACGATTCGAAATTTGGAAGGTAAAAAACGTTATTTAAATGACGATCGACAAATCAAACGATTCGGAAGGTAAATGACATTATTTAAATGACGATCAACAAATCAAACGATTTGGAAGGTAAATGACGTTATTTAAATGACGATCGACAAATCAAACGATTTGGAAGGTAAATGACATTTTAAGTAAGATAAAAATGATAATCAACAAATCGGGATCTCCCCACTTTTAACTCTAAATTACTTATAAGAAAGTAATAGAGAAGGGATCATTTTCGAACTTGAAACGAATATCTATAATGTTTACATTTTATGATAATGACATGAAATAATTGACTAATAAGTATATAACAAAAATGAAAATAACTTTAAAAGTAAATATGAGAATTTAAGATTAGAATGAGAGTTTACCAATGTTTGATTTTGGATCTATCTTCTTAGGATTTGTAGGTCGAATATGAGAGTGTTTGAATTAAGATTTTATTTGAGGAAAAATGAGATTTTCACGCAAATCGAGGCAATTTCTCTCTCATAACTTTCTGGGCTGAAGGCTGGAAAATTTTTGGGATTGAAACAGAAAATGGGGTGAAAATGTTGGGGTTAAAACTGAAATCTAAGGCTGGTTAAATATGCAAAACGGACCGATCGGCCTGTTCTTCGGCCTGAGGTATTTTGATCATTTTACATTCTGATGTGATTTTTGACCATTGATTTGACCCTTGGACGACTTTTCAAGCAAGTTTATCAAAAAAAAAATTGGTATTTTTTCGTCTTTTATCCGAATTTTGACAGTCCTGAAAAATCAAAGACAAATAAACCTTGGAATCTCCCAAATTATGTCATTTTCAGAACAATCAATGTTTCAATCAATGTATTAATCCCAAATTATATCATTTTAGGAACAAATAATGATAACAAAACCTTGGAATCTCCCAAAAAAAGAAGTCGAATAGGCAAAAACACACATAATCAAGAATTAGGGAACAATTTGAACATGTTGGCAGACCGTCTCAATAATTTTAAAGAACGTAATGAAATTAAGGTTGGAAAAGGCTAAAATAAACTACAATCTCTGGCCCGGGATTCGAACACGAGCAACCAGGAAGTGTAGACAACACCTTATCCATCAAAACACTTGCATTTTTTTTTTTAAAAAAAATCCAGGGTCTAAATATATACTCCCTCCGTCCCAGCTCAATGAAGATTTATTTTCTTTTTGATCCGTGTCAGCTCAATTGAGACTGTCCAAAATGGAAGAAAATCTTTACTATTTTTCCCACTCATTCTCTCTCCTATTTTACATTTACACTCACAACACCAATCAAATCACTATTCCTTCCACTCATTCTCTCCTATTTAATTTTTCATACTCATAACATTTTCTTCCACTTTTTCTCTTATTTTTCCTTAATCTGTGCCCAAAAATTTGGTATCAATTGGACTGGGACGGAGGGAGTATACCAAACATCGAAAATTTGGGACCCTTAAAATTTTTAAATTTTTGGGCCCTATGCCATTGGGCTGGTTGCACGTGCTCAAAACCAGAACCAGGCCTGCATGTTGGACTTTAACTTTTTATCTTCTACTTCTCTCATCCGATAAATGTCGCACTTGACTTGTTAATGTTTATAAGGAATGTGTTTTCCTTGTTTGCACGTTGCTTGTACAATGACAAAATTACACTAAGACTTTATTTATTTAGAAATTTGACATTTATTTTGGAACAGAAAATAAAAAAAAAAAAAAAGGAAAGTGTTGAGACAAAGTTGTGAAACAGACAACCGCTCTAGATAATAAAATGCTGAACATGATTCTGCCTGTACTGTACCTCATTATAAATTCTGAAAAGCTAAAATGGTAGAAGGACCACAGACAGCATATTCACACTAATTCATATAAAATTAATTATAACAATATACATTGCACTTGATTTCAGTCCTTCAAGTAAAGCTCATTTCCATATAAGGATTAAGAAAAAAGTGGTCCTCATCCATATTAGGAAACGTCACATGTTTTCCAAATTTTATTTATAAATATAATCAAGAAAAGCAAAAGCTAGGTTAAGATTAGCAATGGTGCTCTAGGGCAGAAAACTGTACTTTGTTCAAACCACATACCCAGTTATCGAACCATGTAGTAAGATAATAAGAGTTTTCCTAGTTTTAATAAACTTTACCGTCCTGCAATGAACAAGGTAGACTATGCTTTGTGCGTTGTAGTTGGCGGAGAGAAAGCACGAACTTCAGTTGACCTGCCATTGGAGCTCCCTGGAAGAAGAAACATATTTAAGGAGCATGTGCATACATAGAAACTAGAGAGACCCAAATAAAAAAACAAAATACATAAGGTTTTGTGCTAAAATCAGCTAAAAAATTCAGATGTTATTTTCCAAGCAATGTTAACATCAGTCTCAAACATTTATACCATGAAACCTCAAACCAACAGGCACACAAAGAAAAAAAACTAAGCACACCCAGTTCAAGCTCAAGCCTAAGAGCAAGATATTTATATAAAGTAAATACTATCATATACTGGGGATGGGGGGAATATTCGTATATAACCAGGATTTGGGTCTTCTCAGGGTTCTTCATATCCTTTCCGAACCCCTCACATTTAAAGATTCGATAATAAACCATTCCCATTAGGGGCTGGTTAATACGTGCATGGGGAGGGATCGTATTTTAGCATCAATTGAAAGAAACCCAAAAAAAAAAAAATCTGCAGTGGTGCTATGGCAGAATAGAACATGAATTTATGGGGAGCTTATTTAAGTACAGTTTCTCCTTTGACAAACAAGGAGTGTCAAAACAATGGTGGATTTCAAAACAAACTTTTAGATGCACTTACAAGACACCCCAAAAGGCAGTAATTTAAATCATAAATATGAGTGGACAAAAGAGACCCATAAGGTTACTTTCCTCTATAAGCACGTGAATTAATTTTGCATACAGAAAGGGTGTTTTTGCAAGTGAAAAACATTGACCATGATTGACCAAAGCATAGACATACACAGTTCAGTATGTGTATGCTGCATCTAAGATTTTCTTTTTCTTTAAAAAAAAAAAAAGAGGTCTAGCAAAAAGTTTCCATGACCACAGCCCACTCATATGTAAACATTAAAATGAAAATCAACAAAGAAGGTTTACAAAGAATAAGAATACGAAGTTTGTAATAAGGATATGAATACATATTTTATTTCCCAATAAGATCCTCAAGGTAAAGACTCTAATAGTAGAATATATATCAAAAAGGAAAAATGAACTTAAAACGAAAAAGAAAAAAAAAAAGGCACAAATCTTGATCATACAAGTGATTTCTACAAGGTGTAAAAGCACAAACCCTTGGTATCCACATCTTTCGGTTAGCATTCAAATCATAAGAGTGCAAAATTAAAGAAATTTAAGTTGAAAGCTAATGAAGAGATTGTTTAAAGATGCAAACATGATCAAATCTTATCCAACATGTTCAAGGCACTTGAATATCAGGTTTAAGGTCTCATGGCATATTGAATAAAGAGGCAATAAGAAAAGGGAGCTCCCTTCAGTCCAAGCACGGAGGGAGAGGGATGAAAACTATCTCCCGCATCATTCACTCAATCAAAGTAGCATAAAAACTCTATACTTCTCTACTAAGTGGTTAAATGAATGAGTCGGCAGCTAATTCAACTCTTCATCTCTTCCGTGAGTGGGCTGAAGGAAGCTCTCTTAGACCATTCCTCAATGCACCTAACTATTAAAAACACTTTTCATACAATTCAACTGCAAAACGCACTCATATACATTGTCTAAAGAGGGCAAACCAAAATTTTACGCATAGTTATTTTGAATTTCAGAAGGGTTCTCAATTCACACACACACACACACATATAAATAATTGGTGATTCATGTAAAGAAACTTAGGAGACTTGAAGAGGATTTTTCTTGATATGCATTGACAATAGAACATCTTATGTCTACTAAGAAAAAGTAATTGAATAAAAGCACAGAAGATTAATGTTTAGCCAATCCTGTTTAGAGGCTTACACGCTAACCACATAATTGAAACCAATTCCACTTATCAACTAGGAACTCGATTAAAGGGAAAAATCTTGACATCCCCTAAGGTTTAACCAAGAACAGACCTAGCTACACTCAATTAACCGGGAAGAACAAAAGTGTAGAAGCTAAGAGACTTTCCCACAAGGGATGAATACACAGGAAATACCGGGTTAAGCTACTAATGAAAAATGCTTTCGGGCCAAATATATCCTAAGCGACTTGATAAATTTCATACATATTCATCGAACAATATTCAATATGTAGATCTCGTCACACCGAACTTGGAGATGAGAATTCATCAAGGTTATCTATATTATCTTCATAAATTATCACATGGCCAAGCTACATCATAAAGTTATCTACGGAGTATATGACTTTACTAAATTCCTATGCATTCATTCATGGACAATCTTCGATATGCATAACTCATCACACCTAACTTTGAAATGAGAATTCTTTTCAACATTGAAGCGGTCAAAAAATTTAAGTACAGTACTTTTTCTTTAGGTTCTCATAATAGTACTACTTAATCTTCATGCTTGAAATTAAAACAAATCCCTGCAATTGGCAATTTGGCACTCAAAGTAACAATTATAAATACTAATAATAATCATAAATATATTCTGATGAATTCAAAAAAATAATTCACAAGAACTCAAGAATATCTTTATTAGGGTTAAGCATCATTTCCATAGCTTTAACAGATCATTTTACCAAATCCAAATAAAAGTATCTATCTTTTCAAACTTGGATACCCAAAAATCGAAGCAAGCCCTAATAAAGAAAAGTCACAAAAAAAAAAAAAAAGAAATAATCCAGCAATTGATAGAAACAAAATTAAACAACAGGTACTGCACAATCAGACACACAAATATATTTGTGGAAGAAGACTTATCTGCAACAAGAATCAGTAGAAGATGGAGACCATTGATCCTGTTTAATTATAGTGGTCACTGAGAGTCACATTCACTGTGCAAACAAAAAGAAAATGAAAAGATTAATAAAAAAAATGGAATTTAAATGGTATTGGAGCAGAAACACAAAATTGAGAAAAGGGAAGAGAAGATGATGGGTCATTTTCATCATGTGAGTCAGGTCAGGGAAAGAGACCCTTTTGAGATCTCACCAATATCTTTCCCAGAAATTAGCAAAATAAATAAAGAAAATTAAAAGAAAAATACACTTATTTTTACAGTATTATCTTTCTCTAAAGGTAGTAATAGTAATTAAGAGTGGAATTTCTCTCTCTGAAACTATAAGTGTGTGATATATTCTCTCTTTCTCTCTCTCTAAAAAGATGAGTGAGAAAGGGAAAGGATGAAGAGAGGAATGGAGTGAAGTGAGAGAGAAGAGGGGAGGGGGTTGAATGAATTGAATGTCAAAGCACAAATAAAAACAGCTGGTTGCAGAGAGTTATATAAAGGAAATGTCACTGTTTGTGGGATGATGTAACACTTAATTTTACTCTTTGACCACTAATTTCACCCCTTTCCTCCACCTTATGTACAACTTAAAAAAAAAAAAAAAACTAAGGCCTCCTAATCTTGTGATATGCTAATCGACCTCCCTTTCAGGAGGTCGCAAATTCGATTTCCCCTCTGGGGGTCTTGTGTATCATGAATTTCAGGAGCCTTTGATGTAAATGTCTTGTAGGAGTGCTTCGGGGGCCGTGAAAGATAAGAGGAACGCTAATTCGCCACCGGCAGAAACTATCGGGCATATCCCGCGATTTACCTTCCCCAGCACTCTGAGGGGCCGAAGTCTGGAGGTCCAGGATTAGTCCGACGTAAATTGGGAACCTGGGTATAAAAAAAAATAAAAAAAAATAAATAAAAATAATAATAATAATAATAATAATAATAATGTGCCAGTCGTCCTTCGGGGCATAGCCAAGTGGTAAAAGGAGGGGAACATAAGATTCTGGAGGCATGCAGTCTGGGTTCTATTCCTGGTGAAAGCAATTTGCTTTCTTCTGGGGTTGGACCTTGTATATAATATTAGTTGACATGTTCTCAAACCCTGCGTCATTCGGGCACATCCTGCGATGCTGGGAACTTGGGTATCAAAAAAAAATAATAATAATAATGTGTCAGTCACTGAGGGGCCGAAGGCTGGTGGTCTAGGACTTAATTCGGTGAAGCTGGGAACCTGGGTATCAAAATAAAATAAAATGAAAGAGACATCCCTCGGGGCATAGCCGAATGGTAAAAAGGAGGGGGACATAAGATTTTGGAGGCATACAGCGTGGGTTCGATTTCTGATGGAAGCAATTTGTTTTCTTCTGGGGTTGGACCTTATATGTGATATTAGTTGACATGTTCTCAAACCCTGTGTCATTCGAGCACATCCCGCGATTTATCTCCGTGTCGCCATTCTTGAGGATCGGTGGGCAGTGGTCAGGAACTTAGTCAGCGAGAACCTCGCAGGTATAAAAAAAAATAATGAAAGATACGAGGACAAAAGAAAAAAA